>PVIJ01016403.1:14017-32939 GCA_004024925.1 Scalopus aquaticus
ATGGAAAGCTGTATGGCGATTCCTCAAACTGCTAAACATGGAGCTCCCATATGACCCAGCAATCCCACTTTTGGGAATTTACCCAAAGGACACAAAAACACTAATCCGAAAGGATACATGCACCCGTATGTTCATTGCGGCACTATTCACAATAGCAAAGGTATGGAAGCAACCCAGATGTCCAAAAATAGATGATTGGGTCAAGAAGATGTGGTACATATACACAATGGAATACTATTCAGCATGGAAAGAAGATAAACACATGCAATTTGCAGCGACATGGATGGAATTAGAGGGAATCATACTCAGTGAAATAAGCCAGAAAGAAAGAGAAAAATATCGAATGGTTTCACTTATAACAGGACTATAGGGAGGCCGGGTGGGAGAGACACTCAGCAGGGGAGTGGGGGTAGGGGAGGATAAGGGCACAAAATGGAAGAGAGGAGAATACAGGGGACCATGGAGATGGATCACGGGTGAATTGGTGGTGGGCTGCCCAAGAGGAATACAAAATGTAAAAGACATAAATAACAACAAAAATAAAGAACTGATCACAAAGATATATAAAGAACTCACATGACTCAACAAAAACAAAAGAAATAATCTAGTCAAAAAATGGGCAGGAGAGCTAAAAAGAGACTTCTCCAAGGAGGAAATGCAGATAGCAAACCGAATATATGAAAAAATGTTCCACATTCCTTATAATAAGGGAAATGTAAATCAACACCACAATGAGATACCTTACACCAGTGAGAATGGCATATATATATATATACACATACACAAAACCAGGAAACAACAAATGCTGGCGAGGATACAGAGAAAAACGAACTCTCCTACACTGCTGGTAGGAATGCAAATTGGTCCAACCACTATGGAAAGCTGTGTGGAGCTTCCTCAAGCTGCTAAAAATGGAGCTTCCATATGATACTGTAATATCACTTCTCGGAATCTACCCAAAGGGCACAAAAACATTAATCCAAAGAGACACATGCACCCCTATGTTTACTGCAGCACTGTTTACAATAGCTAAGACATGGAAACAACCCAGATGCCAAAAATAGATGACTGGATCAAGAAGATGTAGTAGATACACACAATGGAATACTATTCAGCAATCAAAAAAAGATAAACTCGTGCAATTCGCAGCAACATGGATGGAGCTAGAAGGGATCATGTGTAGCACAATAAGTCAGAAGGAAAGAAAAAAATACTGAATGGTTTCAGTTATAGCAGGAATATGGGGGAACCAAATAAGAGAGAGACATTCAGAGAGGGAGGGGAAGGACAATGGCTCAAAATGAAGGAGGAAAGAGCACAAGGGACTATGGTAACGGTTCACAATCAGTGGTGGGTAACCTTCGGGGAATACACAGTAATGGAAAGATATAATTAATACAGCTTTCCATAGTGGTTGGACCAGTTCACATTCCCACCAACAGTGCAGAAGAGTTCCTTTTTCTCCACATCCTTTCCAGCATTTGTTGTTGCCTGTATTTTTAATGTGTGCCATCCTCACAGGTTTGAGGTGGTATCTCATAGTGGTTTTGATTTCCTTGATTATAAGTGATGTTGAGCATTTTTTCATGTATCCATTGGCCATTTGCTTTTCTTCTTTGGAGAAGTGCCTTTTGAGCTCTTCTGCCCATTTTTTGATTGGGTTATTGTCTTTGTTTTTGTTGAGTTGTGTGAGTTCCTTGTAAATTTTTGTTATCAGTCCTTTATCAGATGTATTGTTGCAAAGATCTTTTCCCAGCTGGTAGGGTGTCTGTTAGTTTTGGTTAATGTCTCCTTTGCTGTACAGAAGCTTTTTGTTTTGATGTAATCCCATCTGTTTATCTTGTCTTTCACTTCCTTCGCTTTGAGGGATGTGTCTTTCAAGATTTTGCTGAGATGTATGTCGTGTAGAGTTTTGCCTATATTTTCTTCTATCCATTTTATGGTTTCAGGTCTTACTGTATGGCGATTCCTCAAACTGCTAAACATGGAGCTTCCATACGACCCAGCAATCCCACTTTTGGGAATTTACCCAAAGGACACAAAAACACTAATTCGAAAGGATACATGCACCCGTATGTTCATTGTGGCACTGTTCACAATAGCAAAGGTATGGAAGCAACCCCGATGTCCAAAAATAGATGATTGGATCAAGAAGATGTGGTACATATACACAATTGAATACTATTCAGCATTCAAGGAAGATAAACACATGCAATTTGCAGTGACATGGATGGAATTAGAGGGGATCATACTCAGTGAAATAAGCCAGAAAGAAAGAGAAAAATATCGAATGGTTTCACTTATAACAGGACTATAAGGAAACCAAATAGGAGAGAGACAATCAGCGGGGGGAGGGGGGAGGGAAGGAAAAGCGCACAAAATGGAATAGAAAAGAACACAAGGGACCATGGAGATGGATTACGGGTGAATTGGTGGTGGGCTACCCAAGGGGAATACAAAATGTAAATGACATAAATAACAATAAAAATATATATTAAAAAAAATCTGATCAACTTCCAAAAAAAGAGATATAATTAATAATAATAATAAAAATGGATGCAATAGTCTTAAAGAGAGAATTACACTACGTAGGTTTCATAGATATCTGTAGGACACTGCACCCCCGAAAACTGAATATATATGATTCTTAAGTACACATGAGAAATTTTCCAGGATTGACTACTTTTTGGGTTACGAGACAAATATCAACACATTCATGAAGTCTGAAATAATACAAACCATTTCCTCTGTTATCAAATCAGAAGTCAACCACAAAAAGAAAGCTAGAAAAACCTGGAATGTGTGAAGGCTGAACAACACACTACTTGAATGACTATAAGTTTAGAGAGGAAATCAAAGAGGAAATTAAAAAAAACCCTTGAGGCAAAGGATAATGAGGACACACCTTCCAGTATATGGAACACAACAAATGTAGCACTGAGAGGGAAGTACATAGCAATACAGGTTCACATCAAGAAACAAGAAAGAGGTCCAATAAATAGACTTATTTCTCATCTCAAGGAACCAGAAAAATAAGAATAAACAAAACCAAAATTCAGTAGAAGGAAGGAAATAATAAGACCAGAAATAAATGAAATAGAAATAAAAAAAGTCCAAAAGGGCAATAAAATCAAAAGCTCGTCCTTTGGGAGAAAAAAAGACAAGCCTCAGCTTGGCTTACAAAGAAAAGAAGGGAGAAAACGCAAATAAATAGAATCAGAAATGAAAGAGAAGTTACAATAGGCATCTAAGAAAGTCAGATGATCTGAAGAGATTACTATGAAAATTTGTATGCCTGTTAAGTTAAATAACCTAGAAGAGATGGACAACTTCTTAGAAATATGCAGCTATCTAAGGCTGAATTGGGAAGAAACAAAAAAACCTGAACCAACCAATTACAAGCAGGGAAATTGAAGCAGTAATCAAAAGTCTCCCTAAAGACAAAAGTCAGGAACAGATGGTGAGTTCTACTAAACCTTCAAAGATAAGCTAAGACCAGTCCTTTTCAAACTCTTCCACAAAACTGGGGAAGAAGGAATATTTCCAAACATATTTTATGAGACCAACATTAACCTCACACCAAAAACCAGACAAAAGTGACACACACAAAAACTACAGACCAATTTTTCAAAAGAACATGGATGTAAATAATCCTAAATAAAATCTTAGCAGACCAAATACAACAATGCATTCAAAGAATTCTACACCATGACCAAGTGTACAATTGTTTATTAGGGAAAAACAGATGGCTTAATATCCAAAAATCAATCAATATAATTCACCACATCCAAAGAGGAAAAATAAAAAATCCTATGGTTTTATTGATAGATGCTGAGAAAGCATTTGATAAGATTCAACACCCATTTATGAGGAAAACACTCAAAAAACTGAGGATATATAGAACATAGCTCAAGTAATAGAAGTCATATATGACAAATCCACATCTAACATAATCTCATTGGTGAAAAACTGAAAACCTTTCTACTAAGATCTGGTACAAGACAAGGATGTCCAGTCTCACTGCTGCTATTCAGCAGAGTATTGGAAGTCCTCGCTAGAACAATTAGGAAAAGGAAGATATAAAAGGAATCCAAATAGGGAAAGAAGAAATAAATCTTTTTCTATACATTATTTGAAGATGAAATGATAATCTACATAGAGAACCCTAAAGATGCCAGTGCAAAATTAATTAAAACAAAAAATCAGTTCAGTAAAGTGGGAGGTTACAAAATCTATAAACGAAAGTCAGTACCTTCCTATATGCAACAATGAAGTAGTAGAGGAAGAAACTAAGAAGACAGTCCCATTTATAATTATATCAAAAAGAATTACATAAGTATACATTTAACAAAGGAGGCAAAGGACATATACAATGAAAACTATTAGACTTTGTTAAAAAAAAATAGAAGACACAAATAAATGAAAATATATCTCTGCTCCTGGAAGAATCAACATTGTCAAAATAGCAATCCTACCCAAAACAATATTCAATGCAATTACATAAAAATTCCAATGGCATTCTTCAAAGACATGGACCTAACATGACAAAATTCATTTGGAACTAAAAAAGACCCATAATAGCCAAAGATGAGCCTTCCCTGGGGGCATAGGTGTTAAGTCTCAGTGCTATCACCTACTGAGTAGGGCCTGTGTAATTTGACCCTTCACCAGGGCACTAACCCACATATGGCCCAGCAGAACTCTGCTGCTCTCCCCAGCAGTACATTTCAGTGGATCCTCTTGTTCCACTCCCCACTCTGTCTTTGGTAAATCTTCCCATCCCCTGCACTTCTGGCCTACACCCCAGTTCTTTTAGGAATACATAAATAAATAAATCTTTAAAAAATAGCCAAGGATAATATTGACTAAAGAGAGGGAAAGTGGTACATCATACTTCCATTCTTCAAATTGTATTATAAGGCCATAATAATTAGAACAGCATAGTACTGGAACAAAACCAGACATACATACCATTGGATATAACTGAGGTCCTAGAAATAAACCAACACATATGTGGGCAGTTAATCTGTGAAAAAGGAGCTAAGAATATACACTGGAAAAAAGAAAGCCTCTTCAGTAAATGGTGTTGGGAAATAAAAAACAGCTGCATGCAAAGGAATGAAAGTAAACTTTTATCTCAAACCATACATAAAATGAACTGTAAATGGATAGAAGACTTGGAAGTAAGTCCTGAAGCCATAAAATACATAGAAGACAACATAAGCAAATCAAGCCACAATGTAACCTTCAGTGATATCTTTGTGGATGTGTTCTCAGCAGCAAGGAAAACAAAAGAGAATAGAAACAATTGGCACTACATCAAACTAAGAAGCTTCTGCACAATGCAAGAAACCATAACTAAAATGAAGAGGCATTCTACTAAGTGGCAGAAAATATTTGTACATCATATATCTGACAAGGACTGATACCAAAGTTCTGCAAAGAACTCATATAACTCCAATTAATCAAAAATGGGGTAAATAGATAAATAGGCATTTCTTCAAATAAGATATACAGTTGGAAAACAGGCAAATAAAAATGTTCATCATTTATCAACAGGGAACTACAAATCAAAACCATAATGAGATACCACATCACACCAGTGAGAATGGCCCATATCAAAAAGACCAGAAAGAAAAAGTGCTGGTGAGCATGTGCAGGAAAAGGAACCCTCTTACACTGTTGGTGGGAATGCGGACTGGTCCAGTCATGATGGAAAGCAGTATGGAGGATTCCCAGCGATTAAAAATGGATCTGCCATATGACCCAACAATTCCACTCTTAAGTATCTAGCCAAAATATACAAAAAAATATAACTCAAAAGGAAATTTGCATTTCCATGTTTATTGCAGCACTATTTACAATAGCAAACCCATGGAAACAACCTAAATGCCCCAAAACAGATGAGTGGGTTAGAAAATGTGGTATATACACAGAATGGAATACTACTCAGTGATCAAAAAGATAAACTAATGCCATTTGCAGCAACATGGATGGAGCTGGAAGGGATTATACTAAGTGAAATAAGCCAGAAGGAGAAAGATAAATAGCTGATGGTTACTTACATGTGAAATAGAGAGAAACCAAATAGGTTTTGTCAAACATTGAAGCCAACCCTGGAAAGGTGACCATAGAACTGAGATATCCAGATGGGGAGAAGAGAGGTCAGGAAAGGCGGGAGGGAGCACAATTCGACTTTTTTCTAGATATATTCCTCAGGATAGAAGACAGTGTTATTTTACATTTCCATTGGGTGACCAAATTCTAAGGAGAAAATGAGATTTAGTCTCCCTTAGCATCTATAAAGTTAACGATAGTTAAGTCTACTGTGGTTTTCCCCACTCCAAGGTGTCAGGGAAAATGGGGCTTTATCCTTTCTCCTGCCCCTTTCTGTATTCCCTATGTTAAATCTGGGATGGAAAGGGGGAGCAAAGGGGAGCTGCCAGGTTAGTTCTTATGGAAGTTGATTCAGTCACATTTGTCTCCTCAGGAGCCCATCTCACTCTTCTCCCTCCTCTTCTGCCCCCTTCTGACTCCCTCAGCTCCTTCCTTCTCCCTGTGTCTCCTTCCTCCCCCCAATACCAACAACAACCAGTTCCTTGAGAGCAGTTCTCTGTACCAAGATGCCCACCAAGGCAGAGAGTGAGCTGGTCTGTGGTGAGTCTGGAATCTTTCTGGGTCACTCAGGCAGACCCAGGAGCGAGGCTGCAGGAGAGAATGAATCATGGGCTGTCACTGAGGGAGCGGTCAGAGGAAACACCCACAGACCCTGGTTAGGATGCGGCATTTACAGGGCAGAGGTGGGTGGGGATGCCCGGCCATGCAAAGCCCAGGCTGGCCCTGCCCACCTCCCTGGAGCTTCGTCCATGTCTCACTTCCCTACTCACAACCTCCTTCAGCTCTCCCGCCTGGGGACTGATGATGCAGCCACATGTCCAGTGGGGATTCTGTTCCCCACTTTCAGAGAAACCAGTCAGAGCTCTTTGATGTTTGTTTTTAACGCTGGGTAGGGAATCTAGGGATCTCCCAAGATGCTGAGGTGTCCAGCAGTTGGTTCAAGAGGTCTCAACTCCACTTCCAACTTCTCTGGAAAACCCTAAATCTATTGAGAATTGGGCCCTGGAAGATTCTGGAAGAAATTATGTGGGAAGATCTAAATGGATCCATTTGGTGAAAGCCACACAGACCAGGGAAGAGGCTGTTTCTGCATTTTTGTGGGAGGGCCACACACTTCCCCTCACCTCACTCTGGTCCCTCCATTCACCTCACCCCTTTCTGACTTCTCCCTCTTTCTCCTCCCCACTCTGCACAAGGGCCCCCATGAGAGCTACTTCTGGGCAAAGGCAGCAGCTTGAGGAGAGCCTGGGGGTGGGGTGGGGTTGGCAGGGGCAGCAGAGCCCAGCACAGGTGCAGAGCCAGAGAGGAGAGGGCGGGCATAGCCCAGTCCCCACTCGCTCTGAGTCATGGTCCCTGCCCCAGGCCTCCGTCCCTGATGCGTGTCCACACTGCCTCCTCCCCTGGGTCTCAGCCTGGCCTTGACTCCAGCACCTGCTGGACAGCACAGGGGCCTGCGCTTCCACAGTGATGGCCCAAGTCTGACAGGACACTGAGTCCACCGTGGCTAGAGAAGGTGGGGCCAGACTGTGAGTTGGGGAGACAGACATTACTGACGGAAATGAAACAAGTGGTAGTTAGACCAGGAATTTGTTGGATGATCAAAGTGAGGATTCAGTCCCAAGAAGTGTCCAGCAGGTGCTGCTCTGTGGGAACTGCTCCAACAGCCACAGCTTGAGATCAGTTCCTACCCCTGGACAGAGCCGCAAACGTGCAGACGAGGACAGGACCAGTAGTCACTGATGTGAGACTGTGATGACTCTTAGAGGAGGCTTCTGGTTTTCATCAATAGGTTTAGATCTTCTGGTCTTCTAAGTTGATATTAACCTAGAGAAATGTCGATGATTTCTGTATGCAGAGCAGAGAAAATGCTGCGATTTGATAATTTTTTCTGATTTTGAAAGAAAGCACCAAGAGATGCTCTCTCTGGCTCCTTGGTTGTTAGCGGAGGTGGAAGATTGATTTTCCCATAGATCCTGGATTCCTGCGTGGCCACTTCACAGAACAGGGCAAGCTGCTCGGATTCAAGACTGTGCTACAACGCCAGGGAGGAGGACCCCGAGTGTTGGTAATACCCTCACAGTATCCGCCCAGTGGTCTTAATAGCCTTTATTCAGGCGTCATGAGAGTCCTGCACCTCCTGCCAACATCAGGGAGCCTCGCACATCTTTCCCTGACATTTCACCTGAGGGCGTGTGTCAGATCACCGCTACCTTCCTATTATGACCTGAGCCTTCACCTCTCATTGCCCTCCTTGGTGCTAGTACAGCATCTGGAAAGTATAAAGTTAAATTTACATTTTATCAGTCATTGTCTTTTGTAGTGAATTTACACATTTCTGTAGTGATTTGTCAGCAGCGTGAGTTCTGCAGCCCAGTGAGATTCAGCGGGCTCCCCACACCTGAGCAGCACAATCCAGCAGGGATCTGCCTCGTGCTCGAGCCACAGCCCTTCTCATGGGAAGGCTCTACCCAGCAAGAGAACATGCACGTCATAACAAGTGTGCTGGTGATCTGAGGGGGCATTTGGAGAAAATCCATTTGCCAATCTTCATAGGGTCCTAGCGTCCTTTTGCTGTGTGAAGTTTTCCCTGGGTCATGGTTAGGGCCAATTAAACACATGAACAACCCCTTTTGTATTATCATAAAATAAGTTGTCTATAAATAATGTTATCCCAAGAGACAATTTTCTCGGGGACTCATTGGGTTAAGTTATGAATGTGCTGCAAAAAAGGGAAGACTTGCCGTTAAGGAAAGTGTTGGGTGTTGATTTAGTCTGATTCACAATTTCTTGTGGAAATGACAAATTCCCCTTTCCTAGGGCAACCTCTATTTCTCCTTTTCAACAGCTGTGTTCTGAAACTTAAAGTCTCAAGTGAGCATGAGAGAAAGTACACTGAATGAGGTCAATGTCACTCGTGTTAAGATGCATCCTTAAAATGCAAATCAAAACCACTATGAGATACCACCTCACACCTGAGAGGATGGCACACATTAAAAAAACAGGCAACAACAAATGCTGGAAAGGATGTGGAGAAAAAGGAACTCTTCTACACTGCTGGTGGGAATGTGAACTGGTCCAACCACTATGGAAAGCTGTATGGCGATTCCTCAAACTGCTAAACATGGAGCTCCCATATGACCCAGCAATCCCACTTTTGGGAATTTACCCAAAGGACACAAAAACACTAATCTGAAAGGATACATGCACCCGTATGTTCATTGCGGCACTATTCACAATAGTAAAGGTATGGAAGCAACCCAGATGTCCAAAAATAGATGATTGGATCCAGAAGATGTGGTACATATACACAATGGAGTACTATTCAGCATTCAAAGAAGATAAACACATGCAATTTGCAGCGACATGGATGGAATTAGAGGGAATCATACTCAGTGAAATAAGCCAGAAAGAAAAAGAAAAATATCGAACGGTTTCACTTATAACAGGACTATAGGGAGGCCGGGTGGGAGAGAGACAATCAGCGGGAGAGAGGGAGAGGGGAGGATAAGGGCACAAAATGGAAGAGAGGAGAATACAGGGGACCATGGAGATGGATCACGGGTGAATTGGTGGTGGGCTGCCCAAGGGGAATACAAAATGTAAAAGACATAAATAACAATAATAATAATAAAAAAGATGCTTCCTTAGCTGTTTGGTCTCCCCTAGCTTTTAAGGTGATTTGCTTTTAAGGTGACTGCTTTGGAGTGCCGCTGTGTTTTAATTATTGCTGATTCTTTTTTTTTTTTAAGATTTTATTTATTTATTTATTTGTGCATTGAAGAACTGGGGAAGAAGCCGAAATAAGGAGCAGAGGGTGAAAGGATCACCAGAGACAGAGTCGGGAGCAGAACAGGCAGATCTATTGAAATACACTGCTGGGGAGCTCAGTTGTTGTGACAAGAGAGGTCTGATGTGCTGCCCAGGCACTGAATTCAGGCTATCCCGGTGGGCTGTCTGGATGACAGCACTGAGACTTAGGGCCTAGGTCACCAGGGAGATACTATTGCCAATTTTGAAGGAAACAGTAAGGTCTCTAATAAAGCAGTCACTTGTTTTCCACTTTTGATAGGCTGTCTGGCAAGTTCTAGAATCCTCTTTGCTTACAAAGCATTCCAAAGTCACACAGCACTGCAAATGCACATCTCCTGTTTGTGTAGGTGTTTGTTCTTTCTCCTTTTGCCATGGCAGGCTCTGGCCAATCTAACAAGTTCTGTGTGGCACTGAGTGAGCCTCAGGCAAGGAGCAATTTTTAAAGTGGACACTAAGAGATCACAGCATGTTCAGCTCGATATTTCCCAGCAGATCATTATAAATAAGAACTACCTATGAGTAAAATAAAGTCAGCATTAGGTAGAGAGCCAAGCAGAATTGGGGCAGGAGGCGGCGGAAATGACCTGGTTGGCGGGTCCTCACCAGCAGGTGTACAAACTGCAACACAGGACCCAGAATCAGACATACAGCAGGACACAACAATAGCAGGATTATTTATAGGGTGAGAGGACAGGAAGAGGTGGGGGTGGATGGGGGGAGAGAGTAAGAGAGAGAGTGAGAGAGCGAGAGAGCGAGAGAGCGAGAGAGCGAGAGCGAGAGAGAGAGAGAGAGAGAGAGAGAGAGAGAGAGAGAGAATTATACTTTGGCAGATGGCGAGATGCTGTCTGTACAGCCCCAGATAGTACCTGCTGAGCTGGAACCAAGGTCCAAAGTGAAGCCTTAAATGGCAAAGTGGGGGCTTCTCCACAGACACCCCTCTTCACCAGGGACTTAACTGCCAGAAGCTGTCCAGGTCAGTTACCCCAGAACCTCAGCTCTAATCCTCTTTCCCATCAGCCCCACTCAGGGGTGGAGTTGGAAAAGCTCCATCTTCTACCTCAAGTTGACTGCACCACCTGCTGGGTCAGAGGCTGGGATTCTTACTAGTACAGGGTTTTCATGCAAAAATTCCTGGGGGTCCAGAGTGAATCAGTTAGCTTTTTGAAGCCATGATTGAATTCTGTTGATGCATTTCATCCGGAAGTAGAGTAGCTGTGCTCAGCCTGCTGCATGTAAGTAAAGTCATCTCAGGGGTAAATCAGATGATTCCATAATAGGTAAATCAGCTAACAGAGTAGTGTTGACTATGATGGGAACCTAACAGCTTCGACTGAATGAGAACCACAGACAAATAAGGGGTTAACTAATACTCTTTCCTCAGTAGCCCTAAGATATTCTCTCATCATAGCCCTAAGACATAAAGATAGTCCTTGTTGCTGAATCTGATTGTTGACTCTAGTAACCTAGAGGTCTGTGACAATCCCCATATTGTAAGACTCTGAAGCCACCCCCTTATGTCTGGGAATGACCAGGAAAAGGGCAATTCACCTGTGTAAAACCCCAGTGCGGTGCCTGGGTAAAGCCTCTTTTACGTCTTCCATTGTTTATGAACTGGGCCCAGTGTAGACGCTCTAGTTGTTCCTCCAGGGGCACATCTAAGGGTTAGGCTAAAGTTGAAAACTGATGAGATCTAATTTCAACAGTAGTCTCCTAGTTCCCAATCTCCCCTATTCTGTCTAGGTCTCAGATGCTGGGAACGTTAGGACCCCTTTGTCTCTACTTGGATCTATTTAAAGTCCTTCTAAACTTGCATGTCCTTGTTATTAGACCAATGCTGGACAAAACTGCAGTTTCTCTGCTCCCCAAATCCTAGCTGCTGGAGAAGATATAGAGTATCTTGTTGAGAATCTGCTAGATATTTGGAACATAGATGTTGTTCTACTTCTGCATGTTGGATTTTGGTGAATTATCAGGAAATTTAAGGTATAGAGGTGAATTTTTAGTGTTTAAGAGAAGTGGGCATATTCATGTGCCCGTGCGGGTTAGTCCACTAGAGCTGGAATGCTTCCCGTTGAGGGCAAGTATCTATTGACCATTGGGGTGAGCTGCTATGCTAAAGAAAGCTCTCCACAAATAGACGACTGAAAATGGGTGATGTCTCGAGCTGGGTAAAAGACGGCAATGCCAGCGCATAAGGAACCACGGAGTGGGGGCATGGCCGCGGCGTGCACTGTCTTCAAATATTACACAAGTCTCCACCCTTTCCCATTTTTTTTTCCTACCATGAAGACAGATATTGCATGAACCAGTATGGGGCACAGTGAGTCCCACCCGAAATAAGATTTTCAGTGGGGTTTGCCTTTATGGCTTCTGTCTTCAGGGCATATTGTAAAATAGATGATAATGGTTTGTCGGGATCCAGGGACATTTTAATTGTTTCTAATAAATAAATTTTTCAAAGTTAGTGGATATAGAATTCCAAAGCTCCTTCAGAAGTTGTTTAAGAATTTCATCGTTTTCTTGAGCAATTATCTGAGTCAAAAGACTTATGTGATGAGTATATATTTGGTTCGCAGGAGTTTCTGTTAGTTCTCAATATATTCATCCATTTCAAGTCAATGAGACATGTGTTCTGTATGTGTTGAGCAGGTCTCTGCCTAATAAAGTGCATGGGCCCTGCTCACAGGGCAGCAAGAACTTTCTCGTACTACAGGCAAGGGCAAGGCCACAGGCTCCCTCACCCTTCTCCGCAGGCCCCTCGGCTTAAGCTCCTCTGGCTGCTCCCCTGGGTTGTCCTGTCATTGTGGCCTCTGGCATTTACCACGTAAGCCCTTGGCCTCTCTCTCTTCAGGGCCACACCCAACAAATCGACATGAATGAGCTAACTGTGGGACCAACTGTCCCACCGTCAACTCTGGGAGGAAAAGGAAAACACCCCAAACTTCTTAGTGAAGCAGGTCGCCCTCACCAGCACACCTGGGGGCCTGCTGACAGGTGTGTCCTCTATGGAACGCAGCACTTCAGTGGCTCTAATGCCCTCATGTAATATCTTCTTTCCTTCAGCCTGTGTGTCCCGTCCCCTACTATCTGCCAGGGTGCTAAGTCATGTCTACTTGTCGAGAGCTGGGCTCATTTTTTCTGGTCTGCACAGGTCCCACCGGCGGGATTGCCCCAGGCCTTGGGGTCCATGATAAACCTATTTCCTGAGATGGTGTTCTGTACCAACGAATCTTTCTATAGCCATTCTGACAGTCTTATCACTTGATCAAGCACCTCAGTTTTCAATCCCAGGTGTGCTATTCATGCTCCGACAAGTTTGTGCTGGCTAATTCTTGCACAGGTCCTGAGCTGTGTTTGTGCCACAGGGTTGAGATTTCTGCTGCATCTCCCAGCATAGGCGCATCCATTACTAGGAAAGGACGAGCTTCTGCAGGCCTGGAGTGTCCTGAAGGGCATGTGTATGGGAAAACTACCCAGCTCTCCATCTGTGTGTCTATTACATGGAACACTTCACTTCTGACACTTCTGGTAAACAAAGGTGTGGGGTTTTCCCACAGCAAGCAGTTCCCTGTTACTCCAACTGGGGGTCCAGAATTAACTCAATCCTGACACTATCTACTGGAGATCTGCCAGTTTAAGGGCTCAGTCCCATGAGACTGCTCCCCACTGTGGTGCCAAACAGAAGTCTGGATTGGTACTTGCGCTTCTGTCCAATCAGGTATAAATCGAACCCCCCTAGCTTGGGTTAAATTGCTGGAGTGGTTCACAGAACTCAGGGAAAAATTCACCAGAAAAATTTACCAGTTTTTAAAAAAATGTGAAAGATTACAGTGAACAGCCAAATGAAGAGATACATAGGGTGAGGTATAGGGGGGTCGTGGGCAAATGGCTTCTGTCCCTGTGGAGCTGTGGTTCCTCAGCTGGTATGTGGGTGTGGTCACCGAACTGGAAGCTCTCTGAGCCCACTGCAGCTGGAGTTCCCATGGAGGCTCCATCCCAGAGGCATGATGGTTCATTAAGTCTCTGTTCAGAGCTTCTCCCTTCTCAGGAGAGTGTGGGGAGGAGGGAGCGGTGTGAACACCCTGAGCTGCTTCTTTTTTTTTTTTTATACATACAAGCTGGGGTACAGGCCAGAGGCGTGGGTCAGTGAGAGGGTTCACCAGAGACAGAGTGGGGAGCAGCACAGGCAGATAGACGGAAATACACTGCTGAGGGGAGCAGTGGGCGAGGCAGGAGAGGTCTGCAGCACCATGTGGGATTCTCCCTGACTGGGCTTTGAACCCGCATCCGACAACTCCACAGCGCAGTGCCACAACTGCTGTGCCACCAGGGAGGCCCCACCCTGAGCTTCTAATTATGGTTTTGTTTTCCAGTGAGCAGCCTGCTGCAGGAGCCATCAGGGAGCCCATCCAGAGTCATCTCATTAGAAAAAAAGACACCCCTACAGCCCTGGACATGACAGGGGGTTCAGGAGACCTGTGTCAGGAACCAGTGTCAAAGGCCAAATATTAAAACAAAAGATGCTCCTGGTATTCTTTTCACTTAGGAAATTCCACGGATATTAGGAGTCCTGTACCAGAAATGGGAATGATGACCAAATACTATTTCCTATTATAAATCTTCAAATATCAACCTGTCCTGGGATAACTATGGCAGGAATCTCAGGTTCTCCTCCCCAGGTCCCCAACTTTCACATAACAGGTCTGCCTGGCTGAGTGTCCAGTGTCCTTGCTGGAGTTCTGTGACCCCACAGTTACGTTTTCAGCTGCCATTCAACTCTATCCCCCTCCCTCTACAGGAGATAAAGGCGTCTCTTGGAGATACTGCAAAGGCTCTCAAATTAAGTCCTGATCGTCCTGATTCCCCTCCTATAGATCCCATGATTCGTTCTTTAAAAAATATGTGGAGAAAATAAAAAGAATAACCCAGAACTCCCCTATAAGGAAGTGAAATATTCGATGCATTTAAAATTCATCTCTAATCAGATTCTGGTGTGTAGGGGCTGCCCTGGTCCTTGCTGGGACAATGATGGATGCCTTGTGCTGCTGTCAGAGACAAGGACACCCAGAGGACATGAGATGTGATCTATAAACATGAAAAAAAAAACAAACCCTCATAATGCAATTAAACCAAAGAAACACACAGAGTGTGAGGACCATGGACCAAATGTGCCCTGAGTCTGGGCTGACCTGGCCACAGGAACCTCCACGCACAGTCCTGGGGACAGGTGGGGTCTGAGTCCCTGTGGTCACAGGTCCTGCTGGGACAGGCGCTCCTGAAGGACAAGGACAAAGGCGCAGAGATATGACCCCTGAGCAGTGATCACACAAAGCCCACAATGCACTGAGCCCCGACTGGACACAGCCCCGTCCCCCTCGGCCCCTCACAGCCTCCCCTGCCCCCACCCGCACAGACTCAGCACCGCAAACTGCAGTTCCGGCTGGTCCTCAGGTCTCCCATTCATCTCCTTGCAAATTTTAGGAATATTTTTATTAACCCATCAACCCCACAGGACAAAAATAGAAAAATATAATTTCACACGTAGAGTATTATTTTCAATAATGAAGTGGACATTATTCCTTAGAAAAATACAAAATAGACAGGATACAGTGATCCTAGCTGCATCTCATTTGGAACAGATAAATCATCCAAGAGAGAAGACAGGTTAGTGTGTGTGTGTGGAGGGGAGGCAGTGCTGTTTGGGATTATGCTAATAGGAGCATAGACAGGTGCAGATGCCCTGTGCATGAAGAAAAACCAGTGGAACTTGGTTCACAAAGTGGAAACAAGTAGAAATCCTGCATCACGTGGTCCCCACAAGGCAGCTGTCCCACACTGTGAAGAAGGGTAATCCTGAATCAGATAAATGCTGACCTTCACGACTGTCCACAGCATCATCCCAATGCCCCACTCACAGCTCCCCCATCACCTGGTCCCATCCTCTCTGCCCCAGCCCCTCCCACTGCAGGTCTCAGGGTCTCACCTTTAGGGGCTGAGAGACACATCAGAGCTCTGGGTACCGTTGTTGTCTGGGGGGAGAACAAAACAGAAGCTGGTCAGAGCCACCAGAGATGAGACCACAGGAGGGACTGATGGGGGTGACTCCCCCATGGGCTGCATCTACACTGTCCCCAGGGGCTCAGGGACCAACCCCCTGATCCACACTTCCAGCAGCCTGAGTGTAGCTTCCTCCTTGTCCATCTGCAGGAAGAAACATCCTGTGAGACCAGGGAGGAGTCAGGCCATGAAGTCCTAAAGGAATCTCCTGGTCTGGACCACAGGGAAATTTCCAGAACTGTGCCTGAAGATCCAGGGCAGAACCAGGAAATATGAAGAAAGAAGACAGACTCCCTACTGGAGTCTGTCCTCAGCAGAGATCTTCCACTGTGACATTTGCTGGGAATCACCAGAATTATCAAGATGAACAAGTGGTGATTCATTTTAATTATTGCTTTACAAAAACATGTTGGCAATCAGCTCTAGACTGGGCAATAGTTAATGAAATTTCCCATTAACCAGGTAGGGCAATTTCTCCCTCAAACCTGAGTCCCCAGTGGACAAGACCCCCCACTCCCTTCCCTACCTGAGCGCTTCTTCCTCCTCATCACAGCTGCAGCCACCGCAGCTCCAGTGAGCACAGCTCCAAGGACCAGGCCAGCAATGATGCCCACGGTGGGGCTGGAGGGCTGAGGAGGGGGCTCTGGAAGGAAGGGGGAGTTGAGACTCTGATCACCAGGTCTTCCTACAGAACCAGTGGAAGGAGAGAAGGGCTTCTGATTCCCCTGAGCAGAGGTTCTGTGCCCACCAAGCCCCTCCTTACCCCATCTCAGGACTCGGGGCTCCAGCAGCCCCTGGTGCTGCACATGGCACGTGTATCGCTGCTCCTTTCCAGCAGGCACCACCACAGCTGCCCACTTCTGGAAGGTTCCGTCGCCCCCAGGCCTGGTCTCCACCAGCTCCGTGTCCTGGGTCAGGTCCTCGCCATCTCGCTGCCAGGTCAGGGTGATCTCCGCAGGGTAGAAGCCCAGGGCCCAGCACCTCAGGGTGACCTCATGCTCAGAGGAGGGGTGGTGAGTTAACAGTGTTTTGGGTGGAACTAAGGGGAAGATTCAGAAAATTCAAACTTTGTGTTTCCTCCACGGACAATGAAAGAGCCTCATGTGACCATCCTCAGAATAAACAGGTTAACTAGTTTGAAAAAAGGAAACACAAAACCCAGATACCAGCAGTTGAAAGTTTTAGAATCAGGCTGAGAACCCCTGTTGGGAGAATGCAGGTCACTGAGGAGAGGAACACAGACTTCTGCTCTTGACATGGATGGAGGGTGAATGACTCAAAGATGTGGGAGTCAGATCCAAAATTGTCCTCAGACCAAAAGCAAGACCTTGAGACAGAAACTCTTTGTTCTCAAGATGGCGCCCGGACAAAAAAAAATCCAGTGAGGCCTCCGCCACGGTGCAGCGGTAAGGCGCTCTGCTTTGGAGCTGTAGGCATAGGCCATGCGAGTTCGATGCCCAGCTGGGGAGATTCCCACATGGTGCAGCAAACCTCTCCTGCCTTGCCCCTCGCTCCCCTCAGCAGTGTATTTCCATAGATTTGCCTGCTCTGATCCCCGCTCTGTCTCTGGTGAGCCCTCTTACCACCCCAAACCTCTGGTCTGTACCCCAGCTTGTATGCCTAAATAATTATATCTTAAAAAAAAAATCAAATCCAGTGATAGGTGTTTTCAGGGATGGGATGATCTCCCCTCCATCTGAGGAGAGGCTGGGATTCCTTAACTGCCCTCCAGGAAAAGCAGGGCTTCTGGGAGTCTCTAATACAAAACAGGAAACCCCAGAGGACCCCTCCCTCTAGACAGAAACAGGGAGGTTTTCTGACCATTATTCCACTTGCCCTGTGGGATGACAGCCTAGGGGAAACCTGGGGATCTCTTGGCCTCTTACCCGAGCGCTGCAGCACCTCCTTCCCCAGCTCCAGGAATCTGAGGAGCCACTCCGGGCACCTGCTCTCCACATCTTTCCTGATGCGCTCAGCCAAACCGCTGGTCTCCCAGCCCTGCAAGATGATCTGAGCCTTCCTGTCCGCTGCAGTCCAGGAGCGCAGGTCCTCATTCAGGGCGATGTAATCGGCGCCATCGTAGGCGAACTGATAATACCCGCGGAGTAAGCGTCTGTCGAGCCCCACTTCGCAGCCGCCAAAGTTCTGGATGGTGTGAGACCCTGCACCCCGCCCCGGTCAGCCTGAGATCACCTCGACAGCACCCCGTCCTCCCTCCTGTCCCCCCACGTCCCCATAAACCTAAACTGAGAATGAAACTTCAAGGGGATAAATCCCGCGGGCTCTTCCTAGGGCTAGTCGAGTAGTCTCGCGATAGCCCTTGGACCCGGAGACTGAGGGCGACCCCACCAATCTGTGGAGATCGGGGTGGTGACCTGGCCCCGGGCCTGCGGAGCTCACCGGCTTTGCTCTGGTTGTAGTAGCCACGGAGGGTGTTGAGGCCACTTTTGAATTTCTGTACGATGTTCCTTTGGATCCGAGTCTCCTCGTTTACATACTTTTGCTCCACCCGCTCCACCCAGGGCGCCCGCAGCTCCACCTTCTGACCCGGAGAGTCGCTGTCGAACCGCCCGACCTGCGTGTCGTCCACGTAGCCCACTGCAAAGAAGCTGGGCTCCTCGAGGCCGGGCCGGGACATCGCCGTGCAGAAATATCTGAAGGAGTGAGAGCCTGGGGGCGGGGAGGGGGAGATCGGGGCCAATCCACCTCCCTGCTTGGGTCCCTGGTCCCAGGGAGACAGCTGAGAGGGGAGGAGGAGCAAGGGGCTGGTGAGATTGAAAAGGGTCTTCAGGTTCAGAAGGGCTGAGACTCAAGGGGGCAAGAAGACTGTGGGAGGCTGGGAGGGACAGAAAGGGACCAGGCCAGGGCTGGCTAAGTAGGAATTGCTTGTTTCCAGGAATCCCTCTCCCCTTCTCTGCCCCTTCCCCCTCTCCCCCAC
>PVIJ01016404.1:0-32835 GCA_004024925.1 Scalopus aquaticus
AAAAAACAAAAAAAAAAAAAAAAAAAAATAAAAAAAATAAAAAGTATATGATAATGGTTAGGAGGAGAAGGGAACTAATGGATGTAAAAGTGCTTCAGAATTTGCAGTGCAGTGTGTACCATAGTATTCATTTTGGGGACCATAATTAAAGGCAGTGAGGACCTACTTAAATCATCCTAAAAGAGCTCCTATGTTTGTACATGAAAGTTCATACATACACAGCTACGAATACTTATATATCTGGCACAATTTTTAATACACGTTTTGGTTTTTTTTTTTAAATGATAAAATAAATGAGAAATACTGAACTTTCTGGAAAAGACAGAGTATATTCAATTTGGGGTTAAAGGATTATACACCTTTGTATATTTTACACACAGGAATTATTCCAGATGTCAGTAAGGGTACTCCTCTATGGAGAATAGAGAAATGAGCTATTTCCCTTCTAGCATTTGAGAACTGGCCACAATTCCAATACCCTGTGAAGGAGCAGATACTCTTTAAGAGATATGACCTCTTGGAGGAATAACATATTTTAGAATCCACTGAGGGACTTCCAAGCCTGGACAGATTCTTAATGGACCATGTTAGGAAGACATTCTTACCGAAAGATGATGTTTTCTAAGTCAAATGGATACTCGATGATGCCAGTCGTGGGCACTCGGACACGAAGCACGTCTTGCTGTGTTGGCACAAATGATGGTGTGGCGATTCGGTCAATGTCAGTGAGGTAACTATGACGTAGACAACAAGACGTGTTTTAGAGAAGGGAGACGTGTCCATCCTGCTTCAGGAAAGTCACTCCCAACTCACAGTGGGCCCCAACTCAGATTCTTGGATTCCATCAATGACTTTGAAAGCAAATTTGGGGCCAGGCCTCTCCAGCCCAACTATGACTGTTTTGGGAAGTATAAATCAGAAGCTTTCACAAGCCCTCTGGGAAGTATGCAGATCACTGCATCTCTTCCTCCTGAAAGCTAAGCTTTATCAAAATCGATAGGAGCAGTGAGGGAGAGAGCAGGCCCAGAAGGAGTAGCATGTTGGAATTGGTTCTCCGACTCCCCATCTGTCCTCCTTCCTCTAAAGGCCCTTCTCCCTACCCCATACCCCCTCATCCAAGATCATTATAGAATGTAGATGCTGGTCTCTAATGAATGAGTCTCTAAGAAAATATAAAGGTATAAAAACAGGCCAGTGAGAAGTTTTTTCAAAATAAGAAGGAATTCCTTTTAAACACTGGGAAATTAGACATCTCCTAAAATAACCCAGAACTTGTCTTAGATTAATTTTGGCCATACATTAAAGCCGTATGTTAAAAACATAACCACTTTTTCTACAGTCAAATGATACACATTTTTACAAAAATTTAAGTCCTTTGTAAATGGCATTTTCAGATGAAACAACTAATTCAAGCCCTGGCCAACAACAAAGGTGATTCTGAGTGTCCTGCAACCAAGGCTGGCTCTGCCTTCTCTGGCACACGCAGCCCCCACCTAGGTCTGCTTATGGCTGAGCAGGTAGCGTGACAGGGAGCCAAGAGGTGATGGACAAATGTTCTTCGTCATGCAGCCCTTAGTGCAGGAAGCCAGCCTCTGGGGTGCCCTCCCCCGCTGACCACATACATGACCCCTCGGCTTACTGTCACTTTCATGTGTGAGGTTATTTGCTATATACCTGTCTTGTTTTACCAGGCAGTATGTTCCTTCATAGCAAAGCACTGACTGTACCTGCAGCCCTTACCACAGTGCCTGGCACACAGCAGGCACACACAGAAGTTGAAGTTTTGTGAAACAAATGCTTGTCCGAAAAAGCAGGTATTACTAGCAGAGCAGGTAATAACCACTGACCTTGACAAGGAAATGCACAAGTACCCCTAGTGTTGCTGCAGTTAAGACGCAACAATTGTTTCTGGTTTATGAGTGCCGTTTTCTCTCTCATCATTCCAGCCAACACCCTAGCCACTCCGGACATCCCTCTCAGAGGACTTGCCCCAGTTTTCAGGCCTCCATTGACTTCTATGGCAGGAGCAGTAGGTCTTTTCCAGATCAATTTACATCAAGAGCTCCAAAAAATCACCAGGACCTTCCCAGTGGTCTGTGACATCAGCTGTCTCAAATAAGGGCCAGAGATGCCTTGGCCAGTTGAGATCCATCCCTGGCTCCCCAGCTGTCAAAATCTGCCCGCTTCCTTGAGACACTTCTTTCCTTCCAGCTAGCTTCTTTGCTGATCCAACACCTTACCAAGGCCCCATTTATTTCCTCTTCCTGCTGGCTCTTCGATTGAACCTAAATATTCTTGGGAGTGAAACAACCACCTACAGCAGCCCAAGGGCAATGACCAACTGAAGGGAAGGGACAGATTTTGGCTCTCAAAGGAGAGAGGACATGAGGCAAGGTGGAAGGCACTGAGCTTCAGAAATAATCATGACCTCTTGAAGAAGCACCATGATTATTTGCCCAGGGACCTTCTCTGACAAAGGCACTGACTCAAAAGAGTCTTAGGAGGTTTTCTTAAAATGTCTATGGAATAGTTTGCATGCACAGCCACCTATTTATTTTTACCTTAGGGATTAATGATTTAAAACTAAAGCCGTATAGATCCAAAATACAGGGTATATAGTTGGCCTTTGCTGGGAGTCAAACAGTCTGGTGAACAGGCTCTTTCCTGTATGGGCCTGCAGAGCCTTTTCTTCCACTAGAGGGCAGCACGAGACAAGCCACTGCTGAGTCTATTGCACTGAATTTTAGTTTTCAGGACAACTGGATCTGCTCTCTTCTGACCAGGAAACCAGAGGCAGAGGGATGTGGAGAGGAGGAAAATAGAAACCGGGCACAGATTTAAATCAGATCATTTCAGCATGCTAAATAAGATCAGTGCCACCAAGGGAGCCCCACATTTGATTGAGCCTCTCATTGAAAAAACCCAGAAGTCAGGGCCTCCCTGGTGGTGCGACTGGTTAGCACAGCGCTATGGGACTGCAGCACTGCGAGTTCAATGCCCGGCCAGGGAGAATCCCACATGGCACAGCAGACCTCGCTACCTTGCCCGCTGCTCGCCTCAGCAGTGTATTTCTGTTGATCTGCCCGTTCTGCTCCTCACTCTGTCTCTGGTGAACCCTTTCACTGCCCTATGCCTCTGGCCTGCACCCCAGCTTGTAGGCAAAAATAAATAAATCTTTTTTTAAAAAGGCCAGAAGTTTAGAACATGGAAAGGTAGGTCTGAGCAAGGAGACCTGGAGATGCACAGGGTAGTGAGGGTTTTGGAGGTGGTAAGAGCTACACCAAGAAATGAGAGGATATAGGTGAGCAGGAGGACGTGGTCTTGCCACTAAGTTGCCTGCCTTTTAGCAAACAGCTCATTTCTCTCCAGTAAACGCTGATGAATGGCCATGCTGGCCTGAAAGCTCTGTGGGCTCTGAACTCACTATTTGGTAGAGTCTGACAGCTGATACTCCCTCCTCCTGTCGTAACACTCCTGGATTCCTGGGTCGTTCCACAGCTGCTTGATGGCCTCCACCTGGTCCCTGGAGAGCATGGTGACCTTGTCTACTTCCACTTCTCTGATTAGCTGGGCATTTTCCTACTCAAAGGAAAGAGAATCTTCTATTAGGCAAAAGAAAGGAAACAACCACTGGTGACTAGGAGACAAGACCTGCCTTTGTCTCAGTGTTAGGGAAGATCTCCCCAGGTGTAGGTAGATTCCCTTCAAGGGGCTGCTGACAGCCAAGCCACCAAGATGCAGTCACAGTGAGTGGAGAAAATGCAGCTGTTTCACAGCAGACGAGCCACAGAAAGACTAAGACCTGTGGCTTTTGGTTCCAACAGAGCTGGGGGGCTCTGTTTTCACCAGTATTAAACATCCACAGTGAATAGAACTCTGGAAAGATCAATATCATCCTACCAACAAACTTTACTCCCTAATTAACATGCTATTAATTTGAATATGTCAAAGACCAATGTGACAATTTTTAAATAATAGTTGTTACTGTTGGTGGCAGACCAAGGATGAGGTAGTCAAAGCCAGTCTACCCCCGTGCAGGCAAAAAGGGAGTGCGCTGTCCTAATTGCCAGTCTTTTTCTTCTATTGAAAAAAATATAGAGAGCTTTAGGTTTATAGCAAAACTGAGTGGAAAGTACAGAGAATTCTCCTACAGCCTGCTTTTTATTATGTCACCGATAAAACCCTTTCCTACTGGGAAAACCACACCCATCACATTGCCTCTCATGCCATACTTGATTGATAAATTATTCTATTTATTATAACCATCATTATAAGCACTTACTGCTTTATTACTATTGCTCTATTATTAGTGATGATTATTACAGATTATTATTGCTATAATTATTACTATTATAGCAGTTACCATTTGCTGCTCACTTACTATGCACCAAGGGCTCTACATACATTATCTCATTTAATCAATGGAAGGCTAGCATAAGGCCAACAATCTTTCCAAACACTTGAAAATGAAAACGACAAAGTTGGCCTGCCTCCACAACATGTGCACGTACTGGCCCCAGAGAATCAGCATTCCACTCTTGGCTGCAAGTTACAGCAGACAAGAGAAGCCTGCAGAGAAAGAGAGAGAGGGGGGGGGGGGGGAGCCAGCAGTCTCCTTCGCTCTGCCATCTTGCTGCATCTCATGGTAATTACATCATGCAGCGCTGGCTACGCACCTGCAGCTGTGAGTCAGCAGAGCGTCCATTTGACAGCTGTAATCTACTTGGGTGTATATGGCACCCCTTGAAGGTACCTCTTAACTTAGATTGTTCATTTTCATAGAAGTCCAACAGGAAGCGAGAGAAAGGGAGATCTTGACTATGGGCAGAACCAAGGGCTGTGATGAAATCAACATGACTTTGCCCACATCCATCCAGAGTAGAGAGAAATTCGTCCCCTAAACTGTGGGAGCCTCAGGCAGGTAGTCTCAAGATCAAATGGGAAGTGCCCTGGATAAGAAGTCAGGACTCTTAAGTGCTCCGTAAGTACAACTGGGACTTTTTAAGGGATCCCACAAGTTACCTGCCTCAGTGTCTTAATTTATAAAAGTAGACAGTGATTTTCAGGAGAACCTGATAAAATGTCACCCAAGTGTAAGTAGTGTTCATCTTATCATTGTACTAAATGCCTAATAAATGTTAGTTTGCAAAAGTAAGACACATTGATAATCCTTCAACTATGACATTGAATTCTCACCCACAGGCCTATTTTACACCTTCTGCCCTCTATTTAAGCACGGGAATAATGAATGGGGAACCTGAAGAATGTCTGCATGGAGCCAAAAGGCTTCCCCCCACTTCTTCCCCTTCTCTGATAGCCTCCTCTCAGGACCAGGTGATCTCTCTTCACCTTCTAAATTTAAAGCATCTGTCTCCAGATCAAGTCAGGAAATGCCAATAGGACACACCCTAAGTCTTACTTGTCCTTATAGCCCAGAACTTAGTACAATGCCTGGCAAATAACAGCCTTCAATGAAGTAGTGTCCAATGAACATTTGTGACACATAAAAATAGAGGCAGGTAGATATTATAACAGAAAATCACAAGAAAGTAACAGTGAGAGAACATGAGGGCAGCCAGTCTTGGTGGGAACACAGGACTGAGATGACAGGAAGGTCTCAGGGAAGAAAATGCTGAGAATCTTGGCTAATGTGGCTTTCTAACTCTGCCCTGGTGGCAGTCCTCATTCTTGGCTTTTTCAGTGCCTGCCTTATTTTGAGCTCCTAAAACTTAACTATTAAATTCCACTCACCTGCCGAGAGGTAGCACTGTGCAAACCCTAAGGGGCGCTACAAATCATTTCACCTCTCCTCCTCACAAGTGTAGTGTAGCACTGTACATCAGGGAAATGAAATCTATGTGGAAGCAACCTTTGTCTCTCTCAGGAAGAAACCTTAAAGAATCAGTAAGTCATTTACCACACTCCCTTTCATCTGCCATGGGGTGGCATCAGGAGTCGAGGGCCACCTCCACCTATCAGACTTCCTAACTCCAATGAGCAGTGACACAAATAGCTTAACTGGGCTGGGGACAGGTGGTTACCACTGCACAACTTGCTCTATCCTGACTGAGACATGTTGTAATAGTGTTTGGCTAATCTGGAAAACAGAAAAAAAAGGGAGCCCAATGAGATATAAAAAAGGAATGCAGGCTTCTCCATAGGTTCCTGGGGAGTGAGAAAGGGAAGACAGAGACCTGAGTTTCCAGTTAACCAGCCAGGAGAGAAAGACATACTGTCTGTTTTTGGGTAGAAACTAGCTTGAATTCAGACTCTCTAGATACATGCACCCCTATGTTTATTGCAGCACTGTTTACAATAGCTAAGATATGGAAACAACCCAGATGCTCAAAAGTAGATGACTGGCTCAAGAAGATGTGGTACATATACACAATGGACTACTATTCAGCAATCAAAAAAAGATAAACACATGCAATTCATAAAAACATGGATGGTACTAGAAGGGATCATGCTAAGCTAAATAAGCCAGAAAGAAAGAAAAAAATATCGAATGGTTGCACTTATAACAGGAATATGGGGGAACCAAATAAGAGAGAGACATTTAGTGAGGGAGGATAAGGGCTCAAAACAGGAGAAAAGAGCACAAGGAACTATGACGACAGTTCACAGGTGAATTGGTGGTGGGTAACCTATGGGGAATACACAATAATGTAAAAGACATAAATAATAGTAATAATAAAAGAAACCCAAACAAAGATACTTGGGTGTGGAACAGACTTAACTGCAGTGTCCCGGAAGTATTCCAAATTCAGAGTCCCCTCTCTGTCAGCAGTCCCCCTGGTTAGCTCCTCACCCCCACACCCATCAATCTTATTTTAAAATACCTTAAGACTAGGGCCTCCCTAATGGTGCAGGGGGGTAAGTCTCAGCACTATGAAGCTGTCAGCAGCCACTGCAGCCCAAATTCAATCCCTGGTCAGGGAGGTGACCCACATGGCGCAGCAGGCCGTTCCTGTCTCGCCCGCTGCTCCTCTCAGCAGCGTATTTCAGTAGATCCTCCTGTTCTGCTCCCCACTCTAGTGAATCCTCTCACCCCCACACCCCTCTGGCATATACCCCAGTACTTGTATGCATAAATAAATAAATTTTAAAAGAAAATAACTTAAGACTTGTAAAAGTGGTGAGGGGCATAGTACAAAGAATTCCTCTATGCCTTTCAAGATTGTCCAAATGCTAAAAATTTCCTACCTTGCATTCATCATTCAGCCTCTCTCCTTCCATGCGTGTGCACAGGCTTACACACGCATACCAACTCACATTTTTTCCTGAAACATTTGAGAGGAAGCTGCAGACACAATGCCTCTATCTCTAAAGACTTCTGTCTGATTTCCCAAGAACTGCATGTAATATAATCACAGCATAATGATCAAAATCAGGAAATTAACATTCACACAATATTGTAATCTAATCTTCAGTCTTTATCCAAAGTTTATCCATTGTCACATTAGTGCCCTTTATAAACTTGTCAGAACCGAATCTTCAGGACCAATTTTGCATTTAGTTGTCATTGTGTCTTTAGTCTCCATTTATCTGAAGTTCTTCATCAGAGAAGTTGGCTTTCATCACTCTGATCAAGAGAGGCTTGATGAGAGTTAGGAGGAGTGCTGGGAGAAAAAGGCGGCACTGATGTGGCCCCAGAGAATGTTCTAGGGGCAAATACTGTGAAGGGCAGAGAGGAATGAGGAAGAGGGTGACCTTTTTTTAAGATATTTTGCTGAAAATGACTTTTGTCAATCTAGGTACTGAACCTGGCATTTGGAAAGCTGTTCCCTATGGGCTTTTGCATAATCTGGAAGGTATGTTGTAAGACTGAGTAGCTCTTCAACACCACAGAGGTCAGGTGATGGGAATGAAGGTTAAGGTTAGCAAGGGACAAAGACTCTAGCTCTGGGCTGGGTCCCGAGGGCAGCCCCCTTCATGGAGAACAACTCAGCTTGAATCATCACAGTCTCCGGAACTGAGTATCCCCTGACACCTGGCAAAAAAAAATTTTTTTTTGAGTTTGAAAGATTGCATCTTCCTTTCCCTCAATTCATTTTTTTTACCTGTGTCCAATAACCAACAAACATAACTGAACATAAAAGCTCCAAAAACACTTGACAAATAAAAAGATGGAAAAGATAAACCATGGAAACACTCACCCAAAGGATGCTGTCTCTATTAATATTTAAGTAAACTTAAAGGTTTATTTGTCAATTATACCTCAATAAAACTAGGGGAAAGACCTTAACGTTAAGAGCATAACTAGAGGTAGGGATGCCTCAAATAACAAAAAATTCAGAAAGACATGCATTTCTATGACCTAGTGTATTTTATTCCTCTTAGTTAGAAAATTTTTAGTGCCCTCTCTGCCTCTTTTTTTCCTCTTTTATTATTTTTTTCTTACATCGTTGTAGTCCCCATAATTCTCCTGGCACCATATCACCTGTGAGCCATCACCATATTCCCTTGTCTTCTTCCCTTCCCTGTTTTGCCTTCCCCCTCCCTTACTGTATGCTTTAGATCTATGGCCAGCTTGCTAGCTTTAGCTTTTTCTTGAACTTTTGCTTGGTTTTTCTATACACCACATGTAAGTGAGACCCTCCAATATTTATCTTTTTCCTTTTGACTTATTTCTACTAGCACAATACCCTCCAGCTCCATCCATGTTGCAGCAAATTACATGAGTTTGAGACGTAACATTTCTAAAATTCTATGTATGTAATAACAGAGACTCAAAGTATACAGAGCCAAAATTTCTTAGATTTAAATGGCAAAATTGACCAGTCTTCATCTTAAGGTAAAGTTTAACATACTCTCTCACTAACTGATAGACTAAACAAAAAATGCAGGAAAGATATAGTTAATTCAAATATCATGATCAGCGAGAATCACCTTATAGGCCCATCTAGAACCCTGTATTCAATATAACTGTACGGGCCTCCCTGGTGGCGCAACAGGTTAAGTGCAGCGAGGTGGAGCTGTCGGCAGCTGTGGCTCAAGTTTGATGCCCGGTTGGGGATTTTCCCACATGGCGCAGCAGACCTCTCCTGCCTCGCCCGCTGCTCCCCTCAGCAGTGTATTTTGGTAGATCTGCTTGTTCTGTTCCCCACTCTGTCTCTGGTGAACCCTCTCACCACCTCACACCTCTGGCCTGCACCCCCAGCTTAGATGCATAAATAATAAAATCTTTTAAAAAATAATAACTGTACATCTACTTTTTTAAAGCACATCTAGAATATTTACAAAAATGACCATTTGTTTAATTTTCACATAAAAAAATGGTTTTCCAGCTTCTTTAGACTGATTTCCAACTTCTGGAGCTGCTCCAGCTCTAGCAGGGCTGTGCTCCCCACCGGCCACCCCAGCCAGCCCCCACCCCATCCTGTGCAGGCATTGAGATTTTAATTATTCAAATAAAGTCACCTGGATTTCTCCTTAGAAGCATAGTCTTCCACCACACTCATAATGGGAAATTAGCTTTTCTAACCTAATTCAAGATTTAAAAAAAAAATAAACAGAACTAGGATATTTATTATTCTGAAAGAAAAAAACAAGGAATTCCCTCTATCATACCAAGCACAAAAATCAGTTCCACTGAATTAAAATAATGCCAGGTGAAAGACAAAAATAAAATTTTTAGAAAACAATATTTATCATTATCTACAGAATTGTATTTTTTTTGAGGTAACATCGGTTTACAATACTGTGTATGACTTAGGGGGAGCAGTTCACACCTCCTAAGATGTTTTTTACCAGCCCCACTCCCACCTTCAAAGTACCTGTAGTCCATTACCCTCAGCCTGGGTCCCCTCCCATATGTTTTCCACCCTCTCCCCCTTCTAATATCCTCAATTCTACAACCATATTTCTTGGGTTTCTTTTGGTTTAGTTTTGTTAGTTTCTTTGTTTCTCTATATTCCCCATGAGTGAAATTACTTCTTTCTTCTTCGGACTGACAGAAGTCTTTAATTCTACTCCCATCTTTGTCTTCCCCTTGCTCCTTTTCTTTAATCCAACAAAAATAAAAAGCAGAATTCACTGACCACAAAGTATTTTCATTGACATGAACGACTAAATTACTTTATCTTTTCCTGTCACTCAAGACATCATTGGTTTCCATAACAAGGTTCAAGGCTCTTTCCCAAGTTCCCCACAATAAATTACTTTGGCACAAACATCTGCAGCTACCACAAATGTAAATAATGCAACAGAGAGGTCGAATCTGGGGCCTTCTACTGTGTCAACTTGGTGAAGCTGCTTGGTGTTTCCCAGAATTTTCTTTTCCCCTGTGTGACTCTGCATAAGGATTGGCAACAAGAGAAATTTGAAAGAGATTTGGGAGACAGAGGTAAAATGACAGCCACTGTGCTCTGAAGCTAAGAGCCTTGTCTCTGCTTATACACACTGTAGCTGATCTTCCCATCATCTCACATTACTGGGGGCTCTCAGCAACCCCAATTTTTACTTGGGTCTTCTCCTTCAGCTTCTCCAAATCCCAGGTAATACACGTGCAAGTCCATGGCAAAGAATGCCAGCTTCTTCCAGAAGTCCCCTGTACTGTCCACATGGGGGTGGTAAGAAATAGATGCGGTCCCATTTTGTCCCCCAACATCTGTTTTGCCTTCATAGGCTGTTATGTCTTTACTCTGCTTTACATTCAGCTTTTCTGCTGACTTCCAGTCCTCTGACCAATCTGCAGATCATCTTCACAGCTCCCACAGTTACATACAACCCATTCCCTACAATAAATCCAATATTCAGATCATAGAGCATTTCTAATTTCCTGGTCAAACCCAAATTGATACAAAGGCTCTTCCATTCCAGCCCACGCAGTTCTATTTAGAAGCAAAATTCCGTACAAACTTAGTGAGGTTTAGGTGGTAGTAGCAGCCTATGCCTCGGCTGGGGTGACCTATACATGCCAATGCCAACTAGGCACTGGCAGACGAACCCAGCCCTAACTCATAGTATCACGCACCTGTTCCATGAAAGATCAGAGCTGGCTTTGGAGAATGTAAACAGGACTGTGGCCCTGCACTCAAGGACCTCAGAATTACAGAAACTACGGAATTCTCTTTTGGTGGCAATTACATCAAAGCCACCCACAAATGCTAACAGATAGAGGAAGACATTTCAAATGGTGGGGGGGTGTGAGGGGATGCACTAAGATTCCCCAGCAGAAGGGGCCTGCTACTTACAAGGAGATGTGATTTGAACCCCTTTTCCAACTTTCATAAATGTGGGTTGCTCACCATGCTTGCTAACGATGGCCCTGCGCTGTGAAAAAGCAAGGACCAGATCAGCTTCGCTGCAACACCTTTCACATATAACAGTCCTGACATGCCTTTGGAAAGCAACCGAACCCTCCCAGATCCCAGGGTAGCTAAACATATTCAGAGTATAATGTACCAAACAGCATCTGGTAGCCTTCCCTCTCTGGCACCCCTGCCAAGAAAAAGAAATGAGCATATTTGACCAATGGATACTACCTCTCAAAAATCATTTGATTTGGACCAGTTTAACTATATGTTTCCAGAGGTCAAGAATATGACTGTTTCACAGAGCAAGATGGTATTTTCCATCCCTAATACCAACTGATTCCTCCACATACCTCTGTAGTAGAAAGGAATTCTTTTAATTGTTAGCAAATTAAAATTATGAGTGCCAGCTCAAATTAGTAAGAGGAAGATCAGTCTCTCGTGCCTGTGTCTCTCTGCAGAGTCGCCTGGGACTCTCTCTGTCAGGACCCATCCAGTCCCACCTACCCCATATACTGAGAGGCCAGGATCTGCAAGGAAAGACAGAGGGGGAGAAAGAAGAGGTGGGGAGGCACGGCTAGTGTATAGGGGCTACTACATCAAAAGACAGCCCCCACCACCAATCCCCCACCTCACCTCACTCTACCTTCCTTGTGGGGGATAAGTGCCTTTTTCCCCCTGTTGGCTTCCTGCAACATTGCAGTCAGTTATAAGAAATCTTGTTCTCTGGTATGCAGTGGTTGTGGCTCTTCCAGACAATGAAGTTAACCACAAACAACAGCACTGGCAAGTCTTAGTTCAAGAACAGGATGGTTCCAATTTTTATTTGTAAAGTTGGTTGTTGGTAACTCAGTGTTTCCTGGTAAGAAAAGAGACTTCTATGGATCCATCAAATTCTTTTTAATATCCTGCTGTGCTCACAGGTGGTACTTTATTTCCCAGCCTCCCGTGCAGTCAGGTGAGAGCACAAGACCGAGTTCTGAGCAGTGGGATCTGGACTGAAGTGATGATGTCACTAGCAGGCCTGGCCTTCAAACATGCCCCATGTGATCCTCCCTCCACTTTTCCTTTTCTCACTTTTTTTTTTCCTTTTCTCACTTCTTAAATGAAAGGAGAGGACTATGAAGACCAAAGGAGGGGAGTCTAAGGGTTAAGGGAACCTGGATCCCTGAAGGACTGTATGGAGCAGAGTCCACCGCCAGTACCTGCCAAATTCACGCAGAATTAAAATGGATATGACTGAAATCAACACTTATTTTCTAGGCCATAGTTCATTTGTTATAGTGGCTATTAAAACTTGTATACATCCACAGAGAAAGAGAAATGATGTTAGGAAGAGGAGGACCTGGACTGTTTCACAGAAATCCACATACTAAAGGCACGAGGCCACACCCTGGGGCACAGTCAGTGTGGTTCATGTACTGTTTTTTAAAAAGTCACTTATCTTTCGTCTTCTTATTTCTGTTACTCCCAGTCTGACCCCTGGTGGCTCTGAGAGGCACCAGATTCTCAGACCCAAACTACCCAAAGCACCAATTCCTGTACATGCACTTTTCAAGAGTGCGAGCACTCCCGTCCCCTCCAATCAGACAGAAAGGCAGTCAGGCCTGGGGACAATGGCTCTGAGCAGTCTTAATTTTTTCTTTCTTTTATTCATGTCCAAGTTCAAATATAGTATTACCATAGAGGAAAATATGAAATTTTACCACTCAAATTTCAGTGACTTAGCAACACTCAGGTTTATCTTGCATTCCTTTCCCGCCCAACATGAGTGGAGAGTGGGGTGGGGAGGACTCTGCTCTGTGAAGTTACCAGAGACCCAGGCTTCCTCCCTCCATCAAGTGGTTCCACCAAATTCCAGGGCCCTGAAGTTCTGTGCTGGACTATTTGCACCCAGTTCACAGGTGAGAGAAGAGAATATGAAGCAGTGGGAAATTTGATGGGTCAGGTGTGAACATGGAGGTCTTCACTTGGGGACACACAACTCAATAGCCAGAACTGGTAATCGGGGCCACTTGACGTTGGAAGAGGCTGGGAAATGTGGTCTCCCTCTGTGCTCAGGTGGAAGGGATTTGGGTAACACACAGATTGCCTCCGCTGCCCACATATGTGCAGTCTTTAGCCCCGTGATTTCAGATGTCTGTGTGGTGCCTGTGTGTGCTTCTGTGTACATCAGGATAGCCACCGCTGGTAGGCCAAATCCAGCTCATTGCCTGTTTCTGTAAATAAAGTTCTTATTTGAACACAGTCAAACCCTGCCACACTCGCTAGCTGACCTCACCCACTACAACAGCTTCCTCGAGTTTTTGCAACAGAACCAGAATGGTTCACAAACCCAAAAATACTTACTCTCTGATCCTTTACAGGAAATGTTTGCTGAGCCCCCTGGTGTGGATGATAATTTCTAATTAAATGTCCAAGCATGCTGTCTGCTATTGTAACTGCAACCTCCTCACCAGTGGGCATGTAATTATGAGGTCCCCGCCCTTTTCCAAGCACTGTGGTGGGACAAGACTATGGCTGTGGGGAAAAAAAAACTTGGGCTTTATGTTCAGGCTTCCAATGTGTAGAGGGTCTAGGAAAAGAATCCCCTAGAGGGCCTCCCTGGTGGCGCAGCGGTTGAGCGCTGCGCTGTGGAGCTGTCAGAAGCGCGCGATGCGGGTTCGACGCCCAGCCGGGGAGAATCCCACATGGTGCGGCAGACCTCTCCTGCCTCGCCCGCTGCTCCCCTCAGCAGTGTACTTCTGATCTGCCTGTTCTGCTTCCCACTCTGTTTCTGGTGAACCCTCTCACCACCCCACACCTCTGGCCTGTACCCCAGCTTGTATAAAAAAATCCTGTAGAAAAATCATAATGAATGTATGTATTCTTAAATTATAAGGCTCTATAAATATTCGCGTAGGTAAAGTTCCCCAACTCTTCATAATTTTCAAGGGGCAGTGCCCAGAACTCATTTAGATTGTGGACCTGACCTGAGACTGGAAGCAAATGGTAAAATTTAAAACACCACCCAGTGGAAGAAGCTGGAATTGCTTTTGATTTGACTCAAAATTTAGAAAATGTTTTCATCCCTTTTCTCCATCACTTCCTTAAGCAGACCATTTTATTATGTGAGAGTTTCCTGAGGTGTAATTCTATACTGTTTATAAAGTCTATGCTGTGTCAACCAGCCTGGGGTCAATGAACAGACATTTCCAGACAAGACAAGCAGGCTGGCCCTGGATGCAGTGACTGTCTCCCTATTGTTAGGGTAGTGCTGATTAAAAAGAAATCAGCTAGGGGATTCTTTAAGGTAACTCTAAGCTCTTCCCACCCACCCACCCCCAGCTCCTGTAAAACAGGTTTTCTAGTCAAACAAATGTAAGGGGAGGAAATGCTAGAATCAAGAATTAATTCAGTAGCACCAGGCAGGCAGGTACATCCAAGGCTGAGCTGAAGGACAAACATTAAGAAATAAATTTCTTCCAGTGGCACGAAGCCAGAGCCTTACATGGCTGCCTCCCTCAAGACTATGGTGGGCGAGGGCATAATTATAGAAATTCCAACTTTGTGCTTCACAATAATTCAGACACTGCTTCCCTTTTCCCTGCCCAGATATGAACATGAGAAACAGCTGAGAACACAGAAAATCAACAGGATTAAGCGGTTTGGGACCACCTGGGCGCTGGGACAGGGCAAGGACATTTATCACTCTGGGTCTTTCGCATCCTCAGGGCATCTGTCCCAAGGATGCAGGATTTGGAGACCTCAGAATTCTGGTTCCCAATTGGTCGATGAAATGAACTCCTCTTCCTGTCTCACCCCTGAATTCTTCACACTTACTGGTCTTTCCTTTTGATTTTCAAAATAGGACAAACCAGAAGCTCTTCTCCTGCCTAAACATTTCTGTTTACAGGGCTATAGTCAGCCCAGCAAAATAAAAAGGCAGCACTGTACTGGGTACCCAGTAAACTCCTAGTAGATGGTAGCAACTGAAACCCAGCCTGTGCCCACTTAATACAATGCTTCATAAATACTTAATCTTATGGATGCCCGTCCTCCAAAGTATCAAGGTAAAAACAGTCACCACTATGCTCTTTCAAGAGCCCAACAGTGATCATCATTATTTTCAAGGAAGGGAGAGTGAATTATGTCTGGTTAAGGACATAGAGCACTGCCACCTCCAGGGGCACTTCTCACCCTGGGGCCCAGGGTCAAACCATTCTGGATTGTCCCTAAAAATCATTAACATGGCCAGTGTGCCCATGCGAAATTGTGGCTTAGAAAAAATATATATATTTGGTCATTCAGACAACTGAAGGACAGACGCTACTTTGAAGGACAGATACACCCTATGAATCTCTTCATCTGACTGTTGATGGGTATCCTTTGTAATAAACTGGCGATCCACTGAATCAATTGGTTTCCTGAGTTCCATGAGTAACTCTAGCAAATCAGTCAAACCTGAGATCATGAGAACCTCTGATTTATGGCCAGTTAAGAAGCCCAAGGAATAGCCTGGGCTTGTGGCTGGCACCTGCAGTGGAGGAAGGTCTTGGGGGGCTGAACCCTGAACTTGTGGCATCTGAAGCCACAAGTAAAGTGTCAGAATTCAGTGGAACTCCTGGAAACCATGCTGGTGTCTGAGAATGTCACTGTGGGAAATTCTCCACATACACTGGAATCAGGTACATAAACCCTAAACACCCCCAAAAGATGTTATCATCCAAAGTTACTTTCCCTCCCTTGCCATGTTCATCAGTAATCCTGAGGGCTCTGGATCTCAGGTTATCCCATCCCAGAGTGTGCCAACAGGCCACACAGCTAGGTAGTCATTCTTCCCTACCCAACATGAGATTCTTGGCGGTTATCAGCTAAGTAAGGAAATCTGTTGGGATCTATGCAATGTGCCTCTCTCCTCAAGCATTTCAAAGCTGCACAAACATTTGACCAAGGCTTGTACTTCCTGCTGAAAAATCCTGACCAAGCAACCAGCTAAGAACATCTAAGTGGTGCATACCAGATATTTGTATAAAGAGCTAGACTTAGGTCTACTGAAGTCCCCAGAGCCCAACAGAGCAGGCTGCACGCTGTCTACATGCTGGGCGTGCTGGGTCTGGGGGACGTGGATGGAATCTACAGAGGAAAGAGTCACAGTCCAGTAGGAGAGTCTAAGATTTGTTTCAGAATCCTCTAGAAACATTCTGGACCTGCAGCACCTGGGGGAGATGCTCCTGACAGAAGACACCTAATCAGTGGACATGTGGAGCATGAGTTTACCTTTAAATGGCAACAAAGATTATCTGTGCTCCAGGCCCTGGTGGAGAATTTATCACCCTTCTGCTGCCTGACTCTTGTCAAGTGCCTGTAGGGGTGCATTTTCTGATGCTCACATGGTGCAGCTATGCTTTTGTCTGCATTCCCCTGACTTGTGTAATACGGAACACAACTCTACAAAATGCAGTAAATATACTGGAAAAACAAAAAAGGTCCCTATCCAAGTGAGTTTAGGATGAAGTCTGAAACAAAGTTACCCAAGCTGGCAGCAGCCCTCCTGCCTGCCTGCACTGAGCAGGAGCTTCTCTTCTCCAGCCTTCTCCCTTGGCAAAGCAGCAGGGGCAGCCACCCCCAAGGCTGCCCGCCCGCCCACCCGTGATGTGCGGCGTCTCTGTAAGTAAACCTGTCCCTTTCAGGGGCAGCGCTTTCTGCCCGCTTGTGTCTGTGCAAGCATCCACTTCCCTTTTTATAATAAACCTGCCCTTTTGAATATAAAAAACAAACAAAAAAACGCAGTTACTAAAGCTTTTTTTTTTTTAACTGCCACCCTTCTCAGTAGGAGTATTATGGGTGGCTGGGTGCACACCTGTGTGTGCGCACATGTACACACACACACACACACACACACACACACACACACACACACACCCTTCAGGAAGGCATCTCAGGCTCTCTCTCAATGATAGGCCCCCCCTTGTTCCTAAAAAGGTGACTAGAGCATCAGTATTGTTTGAGTGAATAATGATCGCTACCTAAAAATTGTTACACTCATCAACACTGAGCGAATATTTTCAAAGAGCGGTGCGCGCTGACAGGGCCCCGCCGCTCGTGGGCACGTGTGACTCCGCACGCCACATTCTTCAACATCCGGTCATGTAGAACAAGAACATGCACATGTGTGATAGAAAAGAAATCCCCAAAATGACAACAGGACTCTACCAACAAATGCAGCTTTGGGTGAGAATTCATTAAACTCGGCAAACATGAGCAGACAAAAGCCTTTAACGACCACAACAAATAGAACCACAGTGAGTAGGACTCAGAAACTATAATACGCTCAGTGCACCGTGATTTTCCAAAGCGGGGGTTAGGATACACCACTTGCCAAACTAATGTAAGTGGCGTTTGGGGCCCCATTTTCTCAGAGGTTCTAACTGGCTCAGCCCCCAGCCAACTGCGAGGCTTCTGAAAACCAGAAGCTCTCCTGCAATTTCTGCTCATTCCCAGGGGTGGGATGTTCGTGGTTTAGCATCTGTTCTCATCTGCACAGGCGTAACGTCAGCCGCCTCACCCCTTCCAGAGCACCCAGTCCGCTCAGAACCTTGGTTTTCACTCAAGGCAGCAGCCTCCCACCACCTCAGCAGTTCTGCCACACCACTCCCCTCCCCGCTTCTATCTCTGCTTCCTCAGGCCTGCCTCCTAGAGGGCTCTGGCGACTCCTGATTCACTATCCTATCCCAAATACATAAGGGAGAGAGGTGTGGGGACAATGGCTGCCTCTGAAACCCTGCAGGTTAAAGAGATATCTGCATGAGGGCCAGAAGGGCAGTTTTCTGTACGCCTTGCTGCCAAGCACTCTTCTCCAATCTAAGATGAAATTCTCTCGAATACAGCATTCAGTACCCAAGCCCTTCGAGAGAGAGTAGGAAAGGAGCCTTCAAAGATAAAGGAGGACTTGGAATTAAATAAGCTTTTATCATGATCAGTCGCAAATATATGTAAGAGCATCTGACCCCCAGCTGCAAGCAAGCATGACACAACTGTTTCCATAGAGAAGTCTTTCAGTTATTCACCATTTGGTGAGTCGTTAGTCCCTATTCTGAAGGAAGGATATCACCCATAAAATAAAGAGCTCTTAAAATCAGTAAGATGACTGGGGAAACCCTGGCCATATAGTTCAGACCACTGTGACTCATGGCGCCTCCTGCTGGCAGCTCCCCTAACACTGAGATTGCACGGTGCTTGTAGCCGGCACCTCTGAGGTTTCTGCCAGAACCACCTGGTGTGATTTATCCTTGAGTCTGTCTGCCTGTCCCTGCGGAGGGACCTAGACCTTTTTACTCTGAAAGAAAGATCAAGACTGAGAGTAAGAGAAGGAAGAAATTGAGTGTTTAGTGGAAGGGGCATCTTTGCTGCTACTTTAAAGGCTTGGAGACTATTAACAGCTTGGAGGAGAGTTTTCTATAAACTCACATTTTATTAGTGTATCTTTGGAGGTGTCTAAAACTGACAGGAGAGCTTAAGTTGCTTCTACTAGTTATAAGCAAACAAGTGGTCCCTAAACTGTGTGACTCCCCCAGTGCTCTCACAGCCAGCCTGGATGGCAGGTGAGGCAGGACAAAAGTGAGAAAAAGCCCCCCCCGGGGGGTGGGGGGGACCCACTGCTGTCCCTGGCATGCAAGGAGTTGCAGAAGCTCCCCCTACTGCACTCAGCTCATCATGGGGCAGGGGGTGGGGGTGTCTGTTTCTCACTGGCGTGCCTTCATTTCAAATGCCCGTCCATTGGGGCTGTAGCCATAGTCATACTCAGTCCTCCCACCACCCTACAAACTTTCAAAGTCATGTGCAACCATGCCACAGCAGATCCTCAAATCACGTCATCTCATTGAATGTCATTTCCTGTAACATTCGTGAGAAAGAAGAAACCTGACCAACGCTGAACAAAAAGATGTTATTCCAAGACCTGATTTCGTTAAACCGTTTCCTTCACATAAAGCTGCAGTTTCTAAGACACGATCACTGATGTGAAGTGAGGACTTAACTGTATTTCTGAAAGTTAAAAACTCCCAGAGAGTCATCTGACAACATTCTGTGCCCTGGTTTTTTTCCCTTTCCTTTTAGTGTTTCACTTTTTCCATTCTTTCCAAGGGCTTGAAAAACTCTTAAGCACACCACAACAAATATTTGGGTCACAGCTTGCTTTAATGATGTGCTTTTGAAACAGTGGTTTTAATCTGGATACATTTTTGGTTGTTTTCCTTTTGTAGTGAGAACCCACAGGCATTTGTGCCTGGAAGTGGCATTAGCAGACCAAGGCACCCCAGATTTCCCAATGGTCCTCTCATCCTTGACGCTGCTCCCCAGCCCTGCAATCTTCAGAGCATTTGTCCTGGGCTCTCTCAAGGTGGGACAGCAGAGGAGAGGCCACTGCCCCTAGAGGGCACCAAGTTGGTCCATATTGTCCTCTGTCAGCCATTACCCATTTCTCTGTGGGTGAACCCAAGTCTAAGAAGATGGCTTTGAAGAGGAAAGGGGGGTTTCTGAGGAACTCTGTGTCATCTGAGGAGTATGTGGGGGTGTGGGAGCTTTGTCTTGGTAGCCAGCGTGGCAGAGCATGGGGACGGCCACAGGAAGGGCTGCTCACATGCACATGCGCCTGTTTCTAGCAGGGCAGGGGCTCGTGGAAAGAGACCCCACCACAGCCGAGCCAGGTGAGCCTCAGCTCTGCATTTCATTAGCCCAGATATCAAAGTTTCCATCAGCACATGATTCCAAATAAAATAGAAGACACCCAGTTAAGACTGATTTTCAGATACACAACAAATGTAAGTATGCCTGTGTACTTGAAAATACACGAATGTGTCCTTTCAACTTTCTATAGTATTTTATTAAGGTAACGACACGAAAGAAACCTGGGGACTTCTGTATCGGGGACTGTTCTCAACACCCAGGGTATTTTCCCAGCTTCCAAAGCAAAATTTGCCTTAGCAGGTCTCTCTCTTTGAGGGGAAAAAGCAGAAAGTGGTGCCCATTTGTCTCCAAGTGGTGTCTCAGGTCTGCTTTCCAGTGTTCCAGCAAGCCCACCACCTGCACAACCTGAGCCATTTTTATGACAGTCCGGGGAGGATGGGCTTTTTAATCTCCCTCACCCAAGACCTCAGCCCCACCTGCCCAACGGACGCTTTGAGTCACCAACATCAGGCATCCTACGTTTCCACTGGCCTCCATATCTCAAACAGGACAAGAAGTAAGGGACACACCCCGATGGAAGTGTGCTTAACATCCCTGAATCAGGCACTTAAAGGTGGTTTTAACAATAAATTTCATGTCATGTCTATTTTACCACAAGCTAAGAAAGGAAAAAGTAAAAAATAGAGGGATTATCTTTTTACAGCTCAGCACAAGCTTGTGCGCCTTGGACGCCCCCACCCCTCACCCACATGCTGAGTTCAGTCAACATGGTGCTTGGCCTCACTTCCTGCAATTTACCTGCACAAGCTCTTCAGCTGCATGCAAACCCACAGCCTTCCTGTCTCCGTGATGTGTCCCCATTGGCTCCTTCCCCACAGGGGGCCCCAGCCACCATCTCTTGCCTAAGAAAACTCACCACTTTCAGCCCCCCCACCTCCAGGTCCCCTCTGCAAGCTCTTTCATAATTCTCCTCCATTAATCCCACTTAGAGGGAAGACTGGGACCATGATTTCTTCTGCCATTTAAGAAATATTGCCATTTCTGATCCTTCAACAGTTTTCATTTTTTTCCCAAAGGTCAAATTAGCTGCTCAGGAGCCAAGCATAATAATGTGTCCTTATTCAACCCCAAACACTCCTGACTTGCACGTACAAAGCTTTCTCACAACACAAGGAATCCACAAAGTGCCTTTTTATAAGCCTGGCACCTCTTGACCGCCCTCTGTCAGGTGCTTCATGCTCCTTCTTGTGCCCCCCCCACCCCCAGTGCCCACGCTGAAGGGACGTGCCCGCCCGAGCCCAGCCACAACTCAGCGCAGCGGTGCCCCCACACACCTCTGAACAAGCTCATCTCCTTCTGTGTTTGGGTTTCTCCGCTATTTTTCCCCAACCCTACAAGCTGGTCAGAGAGCGTTTCTATAATCTAGAGCACTGAATAGCACCTCAGCAAATTTATGTCCACCTTAGAATGTGACCTTACTTGGAAATAGTGTCTTGGCAAATGTAATTCAGGTAAGGAAAGTGATAAGATCATACTGGATTAGTGAGGGTCCTAAATCCAATGAGACATTCTTATGAGAGACAGAAAAGGACACAGACACAGAGAAGGAGGCAATGTGAAGATGGGAGCAGAGCCTATAGGGAGCAGGGTGGAGGTTTTCTTCTCAAAAGACTAAAAGTAGATCTGCCATATGACCCAGCAATTCCACTCCTAGGAATCTACTGCCAAAATATAAAAACACTAATTTGAAAGGAAACTTGCACTCCTGTATTTGTAGAAGCACTATGCAAAACAGCCAAGATAGGGAAACAATCTAAGTGCCCAAAAGCAGATAAATCAAGAAGATGTGGAATATACACACGATGGAATACTACTAAGCAATCAAGAGAGATAAACACGTCATTTGCAGCAAAACAGGTGAAACTGTAAGGGATTATGCTAAATAAAATAAGCCAGAAAGAGAAATACTGGATGATGTCACTTATAGGTGGAAATATGAAAAACCCAAACTTTAAAACCAACCCTTGAAAGCTGACCATAGATCTACACCTTTCAGAGGGGGAGGCAGAAGAGTGAAAATGGGGGTATAAAGGCAGGGTGAGGGTGGCAAGCACAACGCACTTTGGAGGAAGACTGTGGGTACTTCCGTGGTGGGCCAGCTACGCTAACTATACCTGAGACGGAAATCCTATATTGTCAGAACATTAGCAAGGATGCAGAACAAGGGTACTTTAATAACAATAAATCAATTAACAAAATAAATAAGCAAGTTAAAGAAGAGACTCATCTGCTCCCTGGATGACAAAAGATGGCATGGATCACTGTCATCATCAGATACAGCAAGGAAGCATGTCAAAACAGCAGCCACAATTTGGGCAAAACCAAAAAAAAATCTCTACTCAAGACACCCAAGACCCAGGGCAGCTGATGAGAACAGTTTGAAATCTGTTGATGTCATTTAAAAAAGAAAAATCGTAGCATTATATGTGGACTGGTCAGTTCTAAGACAGATGCTGACCTTTGCTTGAGGAAATCTCTCCGTGCAGCACAGGGCAGGACCGTGTCCAAGGGGATTAGATCTGAAAAAAAAACTGGACCTTTATCCTCAACCTTTAGTTTTAAACTCGAGCCAAACATTTCTGTCATTTAGAAAGTGTGATTAGCTTTTAGATAAGTATTTTTTTCCTTCAACAAAGAACATATGTAGTTTCTCAACCAATATCAAAAGCAATTAGAAATGTCTCAAAAACGATTATTTGGTTCCCATTTCAGGAGTGAGTAGTGGGAGAAAAATGCCAAATCCAACAGGTTAATACTCCATGAGCCCTGAGCAAGGAACACAACAGAGCATCTTGGCAGCTGCACAGAACCAGTAGATGTGAACGGCTAAACCTCAGAAAGATTTCTGGGTCTTTCTGGCTTCAAATGGGTGAAAGTACAGGAGTACATTTCTCTTTTTTATACCATTGCTTTTCATTTCAACAAGAATAATAAAGAAAAGGAAATATATATTCTCTCTCATTACTTACATAATTTACTTTCACTGGAAATTTGTATTTTTGTGTGGACTTGAATTACAGTCAGTGTCCCTACCTCTCAGCCTGAAGGATTTCCCTTAATATTTGTGTTTCTTTTTAAGAAAGGCCTGCTAACTATAATTTCTCACCACTTTTTTCTTTTTTAATCTGAGAATGCCTTTACTTCTTTTCATTTTTAAAAACAACTTTATCAAGATATAATTCACCTACCATGTGATTTACCCATTGAAAAGGTACAATTCAATGGTTTTTAGAAGTCAAGGCATTGTACAACCATCACCATTATCAATTCTAGAATATTTTTCTCACCCCCCCCCCAAAAAATAGTCTATTAGGGGGTGAACTATGGCCCCCCACAAAGATATGTTGAAGCATTAACCCCTGCTACTTCTGAAAGTAACAATCTATTCGGAAATATCTTTGCAGATGTAATCAACTTAAGGTGAGGTCATTAGGATGGGCCCGAATCGCTTACAAGAAAAGGGAAAGAAACACAGAGAGAACACACACAGTTGGTGGCAGAAACTGCAATTAGGCGACCAAGGTGGAAGGAACACCTGCCGCGACCAGAAGCTGGACAAGGCAAGGAAGGATCCTCTCATGGAGGCTTTCCAAGGAGCATGGCCCTGCAAACACCCTGATTTGGGGCGGCGGCCTCCAGAACTGTAAGGGAATATGTTTCTGCCCGTTCTGGAAATTTTATATAAGTGGAATCACATAATATGTGGCCCATTGTGGATAATTCTTTTACTTAGCCTGGATGTTTTGAAGATTCTTTCAGATTGTATAATTTATCAGTATATTATTTCCTCCTCTGGTTGGACATGTGTGAGCAAGAAATAAATCTTGATTTTTCTAAGTCACTGAAATTTGGGAAGTGTCAGCTTTGGTAGTACATCCTAGCCTATCCTAGCCAGTAAGAAAATTATTCTTTTTAAATGTTTTATCACAAGCAGTGCAATTTTCTGAGTTTCAGAAAATCCTTGAGGTGTGTGTAAAATCCAAGCTATGCACATAACAAGCCCAGAGCTCATGTCTACGCCCTGCCAAGCTATCGGAGCAGTTGCTCTGAAGATGCTCTACCTTCCCCTTAGTCTTTTGTTGTATTGAACTGCATGAGGCTCTCACTGCCCACCCCCGCCAAAACCACTACTTGCTCCCTCACTTCATTCACACAAAAACCACTATCCATCTTTCCAAACTAACCTGTGCCTTCTACAGAGAGGGAGGGGCTTGAAGGGGATGGCACCATATTTGCTATGTGTAATAGACATTTCTAGTGGAGAAATGAAGAGACAGACTAAGTGAAGAGAGAATGAACAAATTATTACATTCACATATCAGTTTTTGTAAGAGAGAGAAAGTGCCAAAGTAGCCGTAAGATAAACTTTTTCTTTAGGGAAAAAATAGAATTTTCCAGATAAATTATGTATAAGTATGTGCCAAAATAATACTTCAAGTTCTCTGCAAGGAAAGACACACAACAAGAAAAAATAAGCTTGGTTAAAGATTATTAGGTTAGTCAGTCAGGTAAATGGACAGCCCTAACTTACGAGAAGTTCTTAATCATTTAGGGTATCAGAGAATTGCTCAAGCATTCAATCAGGAATGCAAATTACTTCCCAGAAGGAAACTGAAAATTGTATCATGCGGAAAGTTCTGCTGCAGACCTGGTTTGGACAGTTTTTCTCTCTCTGAAGGCTGTAAAGAAACAGCCTTGGCCTGACTGGTTGTGGTTCACTCATCAGTTTCCTCTTGAGAATTAAAAACATTCCTAGATTTTGTTCTCATTCATTCAAACATTTATTGAATACCTGCCAGAGGACTCGATGCTGATGTTATAACGATAAAAATAAAGTCTCTCTGAGGAGTCTCACAGAAGACATGTCCATACATAATTGTGAAAACAAACAAATCTGTGCCCCAGTATATTCAGAGAGTTATGTGAGTGATGCAGGGGAAGCAGGTTTATTTAGACTCGTAGTGAAAACAGGGAAAAAGGTGATCTTGGAATAGACTTAAAGAAGAAATATTTCTATTTTGGAGGGTAGCAGCAGTTACCAGGGCATCTAGACATTCAGGGCAGTGGAGAATTCTCAGAGGTAGAGGATTCGCATGGTATGTTGAGGGAGTCCAATGAGTTGAGAGTGTGTGTGGGGAGGGGACTGAGATGGGTAAGAATATAAAGCCTGGATAGAGTATTATGAGTATATGGAGTGGCATCAAATCATACTAGGAAGGGGAATGTCTGATATGGTGACTTTGATTAGTGTCATCCGTGCAAATTAATTGGAAAGGAAAGAATGGGAAGATGGGGGAAATAAATACAGATGAGAAATGATCAGGGTCTGATCCCACTGATTGGCGATGTCAACCATGTTGCCTGTAAAATACTCCGCCATGGATTCAGTCAATGTCCATTTCCTTACAAAGAGTTTATAAGATGTCGTGATAGAACAAAATGAGGGACACAACAGTTGTGGAGCAGGTTTACAAGGCAAGACTCTGCTACTTGAGCAGAAATTCTTGTGTCATTTCTTGAAAGCATACAGGCTAATAAAAGCTGATCATGTGACACTGGTATGAGGAGTAAGGTCCAGGGGGCAAGTGGGGCAAGGGGGACAAAGGTTTATGAGGAACAGAGAAGGGGACATTGCAGCCATACTTTAAGAGCTATTTGTGTCGGCAATGTGTATGTGCTGATGTTATCACAGGCCACCATGGAGACAGTCATGCAGTCAAGGTCAATGTCAGCCTGGGCATTCCCAAGCCTGCCTCATGATATGGGCGACTGTCCATAGGTAGTCAAGGAATGCTCTGCTGTGATCTGCAGATAGCAAACAGGTCAAGTTGCCCATGAGTGGCCAGCTCATAACTAGCTCATAGGAACCCACAATAAGAGATTAAGGTATTCACATATATACAAACACTGATAAGACAGAAAGGGACAAATGCCTAAGAGAGCTGTAGCTTACATACTACAGGGGTTCAGAAAGCACAAGAGTTACTACTAACAGGAGAAATCAGGAAAAGTTTCAAAGAGAAGGGTTATAAAAGAGAACAGAATACATGCTGATATGGAGAAGGTATCCAAGGCTGATGAAATAAAATAAGCAAAGATCTGTGTATAAAAAAGCAAACAAAGGAAGGTTTGGACCCATCAAATGATTAGATGGAAAAGAAGTAATAATGAAGCCAATTCATGGAAATTTTCACAAGCTAGGGAAGTCAATGTGAATTTTATAAGAACTGGGGAGTCATTGATGTTCTATGAGCAGAAAATCGATATCATTGGAACAATACTTGTAGGTTAGTCTTGTCAGAAATTAGCATAGAGTGAAGAGACTGATGCAGAGAGGATACTCTAAAAATCTGGGTTACTCTATATGGAGAGCTCAGAGAATTCAGGGGTAGGCAAATATGAGTACATTTGATAGAAACCAGACAGACTGACACAATATGATCTGTTAAAGACTAGATAAAGTAAACAGGAAAGAGGACAGTGTCAACATTAAATAAATACAGAAGATGGACAAGAAGCGTGATCTATTCAACATGAGCAGTTAGAAATCTCAGAGGAAGAGTAGTCTAGAAAAGGTAGTACAGGGGGTCAGTTTGCTATAGACCATGTTTGAGATGCCAGGGATTCATCAGAAGGGAAGATGAAAGCAGAGGAGAAAAGCTAGGGCTGGTCTTCACACTGGCAAATCAATCTCTAGTTACTCACTAGATTATTGCCAGAGTTAGGATGAAGTAGCCACACAGCCTTTCACTCTACCACACCAAGTGTTTAAGAGCTTGAAAAGATAGTAAAAAGGTCTCTATTCTCAAGCATAATCAGAGGAGAAGGTACACGTGCAGAAAATTACTATGGGCAAATGTAAACAAATACATATAAAGGGTAATGGAGAAAAAAAAATTTTGGCACAGATGTGGAAAAAAGGACACCTTTGGTGGGAATATAGACTTGCCCAGCCCCTATGGAAAACAGTATGGAGGGACCTCAAAATATTAAAAATGTATCTACCATATGATCCAGCAGTTCCTCTCCTAAGTATCTACCAGGAGAACACAAAAACACTAATTCAAAGGGTTATGTGCACCCTACATTCACTGTACTTTACAGTATTTACAATAGGCAAGCTATGGGAACAACCTAAGTGCCCAGCAATACATGAGTGGATAAAGATGTGGTATGTGTATACACACACACACACACACACACACACACACACACACACACACACACACTCGAATATTACTTAGTTATTAAAATAATGAAATCCTGTCATTTGCAATATTACACAGATGGTCCTAGAGGGTATACACTTAGTGAAATAAGTCAGATGGAGAAAGACAAATTCTAGATTATTTCACTCATGTGTAGAACATATTAAAAAAAAAAAAAAGCAAAGGAACTAAAACTAAGCCAACAACAAAGTCTAGAAATCTGAGTGCTGAGCTCAATTACAGTGGAAGACTGCACACCTAAGCCCTCACTGTCCAACAAGATACACTGTGCTGGAGGCTCTAGGCAGGACAATCAGACAATGAAATGAAAGGCATCCAGGTGGAAATGGAAGACATAAAAGTATCTCTGTGTAGTTGACATGTTCTTGCATTAGGAAATCCTAAGCTATTACAAAAATGATGAGAATAGTATGTTCATCAGGGATTCAGGACACAAGATCAATATTTAAAAAGTGCAGTTTTATCCACTAATTATAAAATTACAAAAATAAAGTTAAAAAACAACTCAATTTACAATAGCATCAAAAAAATACAAAATAATAATAATTTAATTTTAAAAGCACAAGATTTGTATGCTGAAAACTACAAAAGGTTTCTGGAAGAAATTAAAGATCTAGATGTACAGAAAAATATTCCATGTCCAGGGATCTGAAGACTTACTATTTTGCAGATGACAATATTCTCCAAACTGATCTACATATTCAACTCAATCCCTATCAAAGTCTCAGCTAGTACTTTTCTATTTTTGCAAAAATTGACAAACCAGTCCAAAAATATATAAGGGAGAGCAAGAAACCTAGATTACCAAGTTATTCTGAAAAAGAACTAAGTTGGAAGACTCAATTCCCAATTTCAAAACTCACCAAAAAGCTATGTTAATCAAGATAGCTTAGTACTGGCATAAGGATAGACAAAGATTAATGGAATAGAATGAGAGTCCAGAAATAAATCCTTATGTTTATGATCAACTCGTTTTTAAAGTGTGCCAAAACAATTCAATAGCAAAAGAACATTCTATTCAACAAATTGTGTGGGGATAATTGAATATTCACATGCAAGAGAATGAAACTAGATTCCTTTCTTGCCCAACACACAAAAATTAACTCAAAAAGGATTAGCAATCTAAATGCAAGAGCTAAGCTATAAAACATCTAGAAGCAGCACAGGCATAACTCTTTGTGACATTTTACTAGGCAATGGATTCTGAGATAAGGCACTAAACGCAAAGCAACAAGAAAAAAATTTGCTCAAAAAGAGAATGTCTTCATGGTCAAAAAATAGCTCTACAGTGAATATTTATATAATCATAAAAGTAATAATTTATTCCAAATTGTTATATAACAATATAGGGAGGCTAAGAGCATGTGAGTATGTGAATGGGGAGGGCTAGATATAAAATCATTTCTATAATAGGAAGTAAATTAGAGTAAAAAAATTAAAGCTCCAAAATATGGAATTATTAACCACAACAACAAAAAAGGAACTGAAATTTTGAGAGTGATCATTTATGGACAGCATCAATCAGGTAAAAAGCAGGGGATTGTTCCTTTTCATTTTAAGTTTTGTAGTACAAGATTTTTGAAAATATTATATACCTGTGTTATATTAATTTAAAAAAAATGAAAACAAATAATTGAGGAAATTTGAGTAACTACACAGTTTCGGTGAACAAGCAATCACAATATTAGCCATTTATGAGTTATAGACTTTAAAAGAATTACAAGCAAAAAGCAAGCAATTACAAGCAAAAAGCCCTCGTGAACATGATCTACTTTTCTTTACCAGGTTCACCCTCTCATAAGTCGTCATTATGTACATCAGTGTGCTAAACATACTGAACTGGGTCCTGGAGGGAGTTAATACAAAGCTGAAAACTCAAGGTGACGTCACACTTGACACCAGGACCACTATATCTAAAGGGGGTATGGCTAATTTGGAGATTCAGAGAACAAAACTTAAAGAAATGTATCTTAAAATGTATTGTCCCAAACCCACTGCTAGTTCTGCTTCTCTAAAGGAAAATTTCATGACCAAAATATTTGGGAAATACTACAGAATTCCTTTTCAGAAACTGACAATGTATGTTAGTGTAAGATGTATGCTGAGATGTCCTCAGAAAAGAGACCAGTTTAATTAGTCTAATAGTACTTCTCAAATATATTTGACTACTTTAGAATTTAGGAATATTTAGGAATACATTCTGGAAAATTCTGATCTAAAAGAGTTAGAAAGTACTTAAAATTAAAGATGAAAACCAAAGAGTGAAGGAAGGGCTTTCAAATTTGCAAGGCTGTTCTATGAACACTGGAAACACTTGCACCACCAAAAGAAAGAACACAAAGAAATGGGACTCAGACTTAGGTTAGATCAAAAGAAGATTGATGTGAGATCTTGGCTTGCTACATAGTGAATAGGTTGCCTAAAAGCATTAGAAAGCACCTTTAAAAAATTGTAAAGTGTGGCAGCAACAGCTAGTTCACAAAGAACAATTTTTCCTCACCCACTATAGTCTAGAGCTGTGCTGGGAAATATCTCAGCTAATTAGCTCTCTATAAGCTGTGATTTGGAGATAACAAACTGAAAATGGCAGGAGCACAGTAAAGATGAAGCCTAGGTCCTTGAGTTGTTGCTTGGTGGAAAGTAGCCTGACTGGTTACACAAATATATGAGGAAGAAATAAACTTTCATTATATTGAAACACTGTGATTTGGGGGTTGTTTGTTATAGCATTTAATATTACTAAACCTGACTATAAAGCAAAAACAAATACAGGTTTTGACAAAATTGAGTTGTGGGTACAAATATAGTTATTATAGTCTCTATAACTTGCTATATGCTTGGAATATTTCATAATAAATAAGAAACCAGGATGTTCCACTCCTTTATGCAGTCAGAAATCCATTGCAGGTCATAGTTTGAAAGGCGGAATCAACAAATGGGAAGGAGAAAGTATAAAGAAGGGGTTTCAACTGTATTTTATGTTCTAGTTCTTTAAAAACAAGTTGTTTTGAAATGATTTAACCAAACACAAAAGAAAGGCTACTTGTTCTATTAAACAATTAAAAATCATACTGCCTAATTAGTTGGCTTTCTTCCCAGAGAGGATAATGTTTCATGAAAGAAACAGACAATGTACATGACACCAGGACTTGCTCAACAAGGACTGGATCCCAAGACAAGCAGGAGAAAAGCCCATGACAACTTTGGCTTTAGGAAGTGCTTTGGGGGTGGTAGCATAACTACATTGTCCTCAGAATCTTTTATTATATCCTCTGAAGATGAGTAAACAGGGAAGGAATTTATTGTTTTTCCTTCCTTTGACAAATGACATTTCAAATCATGATAATGGAAAAGTACTCTCTTTGAAACACTGACTTTTAGGAAACCTTTATGTAATCTGTCTGCATGGTCAAAGTATGAACACTGGCTGGGTTACAAATCTGCCTTGATTGATTCATCTAAAGCCATAGGTACAAGAGGTTAAGACTCAGCACGATGAAGCTATCGGCAGCCAGGTAGCCACTGCAGCACAAGTTCTATCCCCAGCCAGGGAGGTGACCCACATGGCACAGCAGACCTCTCCTGTCTCACCCATTGCTCCCCTCAGCAGTGTATTTCAGTCAATCTGCCTGTTCTGCTCCCCACTCTGTCTTTGGTGAATCTTCTCACCACCCTGCCCCCACACCTCTGGCCTACACCCCAGCTCTTGTATGCATAAATAAATCAATCTTTAAAAAAATAGCCATAGGTACAAGAAACAAGTTCTCACAGGACATAGAATAGAGGCTTTTTAAGCACTTGTTACCAGATCCCCTTAAGCGGCACTATGCCCTAGAATGCCCTGCTTGTTCAGATCCCAGATCCATGCAATTTTAAGGACAAACTAATCTCCTCAGACATTCCTAAACCCACATGGCCTCTGTGGCCCACGGACAGGGATGATTCTGAGGAAGAGAGAGGAGTGCTTTCATCTGTAAAGGTGTCAATGCCTTAAACAGAATCAGTTTCTTTGACCTCTATGCTAGTGCTAAGATGGTGATGATTTCACATTTTATATTGAAAACACTCATCTACAGAGACCCACGCAAGGAAGTAAATTTGTAAACTCTGAACTAAAACTACTGTTCAGCTGGCTTCCACCTCAGGCCTCAGAGACTTTATGGATTTTCCATTTAGCAAGCACTGAGGGAGAGCTGTCTGAGCAATGCCCAGGGCTGTGAGTTGCCAAAAGAGAGTTAAACAAGACAACATGGGAAGAGAGAGGTGACCTGGATTTGTGGAGAAAGAGCTTCCAATTGTAGGCAGGGATCCACGGCACATTCTTTCAGCCTGTGAATGGGGAACTTGAGGTTTTCGAGGAGGACGTGATATTTGAACTAGACTCCAAGAGTAACAATGCACCTGCTCACAGTAGTTGCAAATCAGTAAAGTGCCTGCTATAGGGTGGTATTAATCCATATTTTATGTTTTGTATTTTGAATGGGATATTTTTTTAAAATATATTTTTTTATTGTTATTTATGTCTTTTACATTTTGTATTCCCCTTGGGTAGCCCACCACCAATTCGCCCGTGATCCTTCTCCATGGTCCCTTGTGTTCTTTTCTATTCCATTTTGTGCCCTTTTCTTCCCCTTCCCCCACCTCCCTGCCCCCACCCGCTGAGTGTCTCTCTCCTATTTGGTTTCCTTATAGTCCTGTCATAAGTGAAACCATTCAATATTTTTCTCTTTCTTTCTGGCTTATTTCACTGAGTATGATCCCCTCTAATTCCATCCATGTCGCTGCAAATTGCATGTGTTTATCTTCTTTGAATGCTGAATAGTATTCCATTGTGTATATGTACCACCTCTTCTTGATCCAATCATCTATTTTTGGGCATCTGGGTTGCTTCCATACCTTTGCTATTGTGAACAGTGCCGCAATGAACATACGGGTGCATGTATCCTTTCGGATCAGTGTTTTTGTGTCTTTTGGGTAAATTACCAAAAGTGGTATTGCTGGGTCGTATGGAAGCTCCATGTTTAGCAGTTTGAGGAATCGCCATACAGCTTTCCATAGTGGTTGGACAAGTTCACATTCTCACCAGCAGTGTAGAAGAGTTCCTTTTTCTCCACTTCCTTTCCAGCATTTGTTGTTGCCTGTATTTTTAATGTGCGCCATCCTCTCAGGTGTGAGGTGGTATCTCATAGTGGTTTTGATTTGCATTTCCTTGATTATAAGTGATGTTAAGTGGTTTTTCATGTATCTGTTAGCCATTTGCTTTTCTTCTTTGGAGAAGTGCCTTTTGAGCTCTTCTGCCCATTTTTTGATTGGGTTATTGGCTTTGTTTTTGTTGAGTTGTGTGAATTCCTTGTAAATTTTTGTATCAGTCCTTTATCAGATGCATTGTGTGCAAAGATCTTTTCCCAGTTGGTAGGGTGTGTGTTAGTTTTGGTTAATGTCTCTTTTGCTGTACAGAAGCTTTTTATTTTGATGTAATCCCATCTGTTTATCTTGTCTTTCACTTCCTTCGCTTTGAGGGATGTGTCTTTCAAGATTTTGCTGAGATGTATGTCGTGTAGAGTTTTGCCTATATTTTCTTCTATACATTTTATGGTTTCAGGTCTTACATCCAGGTCTTT
>PVIJ01016405.1:0-32811 GCA_004024925.1 Scalopus aquaticus
TGTAGACTTGAATTGTGTATCGGAGCCAAAAACACTGGAGCTCTCCTCTTTATTCTCCTACATTGCAGATGCATCTGAACAATGAAACCAAGCTAAATCTCCAGATAATTTGTCTGTGAAATGAGTGAAGAACTGTCTTCCCCCCAAAGAAAAGATGGGTCTGAACTTTAGTGGAGCAATTTTGTCAAAGTTGTGTTTCTTAAGTCCTATAAATCCATAGTGACTAGGAAAATTGAATGACAGGAATTCATAGTATGGGCCACCTAGAATTTCCCTTTTTTTTATTAGGTAATGTAAAAACCATATTTGAGTATAGAAAAAGACAGTCTTTAATTTTCTCAGCATCAATCATTAAGTGTCAAATCTATCCTCAGTATCTATACATACATCACTATATAGATGTATATTGATTTATTGATAAATGTAAAGATGGTTTACGATCAATCAGTCAGTTTGGCCAGTATGTCTGCCAGAATCATCGATGGCTGTCGGGAACTTAAAAGAAACTTACATTTCATTTATTTCATCATTTTGTATTAGCAAACATTGTTTTGAAATACTGTTTCGTGAGTCCTCTACATCCAAGAAAATGGAGTAAAGTTTTTCCTAGTCTTCCCATCAAGGATAGTAGGACATTGTATGTAAAATGAGCATAAGAAGATTCCAAAAGCTATAGAGCAGAGACATCATGATAACTTCCAGATCTGGAGTTGAAGAAGCCAGAACCCTGGATATGCCAAGTGGGCAGACACAGAAGGATAAAAGCCCAATGGTTGTTTGTCTACTTCCATAGCTAAAGGATCAGTAAAGTGGCAATCAAGCAGGACAAAAACTTAGACAATGACCTCTCTCCTCTGGCCAAACACTGCAGAAAAATGACAGCCTCACCACACCCTCATCTATAAAGGCTGAGTGAGGAGCTTAGATGTCCATCCTAGTAGGCTATAAGAAGGTGGCCCACACTCTGGTGGGATTGGTAGCAAAATAGATCAGAGTCAGACCACCCACTCCCACCCAACAGTAATGAGGAGACCCCCTTCCCCCACTTCTAGTATCATCAGAGGCCAAGTAGTGAATATGTGGAAGTAATGAAGTATTTCTCCCTACTCTAGCAAGCCTGACTAAGAAAGAGAAGATACAAAATATGACTATCCGGAATAAAATGGGATATCAGAGAGGAAAAGGGGTAGGATGGGAAGGACAAGTCAGAAGGACTTTTGACACCACCTTCTTTATCACTTGGTGAACTTAAAAGTCACTTCGCTGCTGGAAATCAGTTTTGTTCTCTCAACACTGAACGCTTTAGATTCAGTGTGCTCTGAGGTCATTCCAACAAGAATGCGTCCTCATTCTGGGCATGGTGATTCAGCACCGCCCTTGTTTAGAGGGAGATAAATTGTTGGTCACGAGATAAGCGTCTACACATATCCAAGAGCTCGTCTTCCTGCTCCTGCCATCACATGTATTGGTGGTGCTCAGCAGAGAGAGCTGGACTTCAGTAGTCCTTCTATGTGGTATTATTTGAGAAATTTCAGGAAAACTACCATTTGATCAAAGCATCTCTCCCCACAAGTTTGTTAATACTTATAGTAGAAGGTAAGCATTTCTATGGACACTGTCTATATCAAATTACAAATGTTCCTCAAAAACCCTATTCCTCCCCCCCCACAATGCTCCCCCAGTATCTGTGAGGCTGCCCTGCACAATATGAGACTTTGGAGTCAAGAAGACCTCGATGGCCAGCTTGACACCATCACTTAATGGCTAAAAACCTGATCATCTGACTTACTTCTTTAAAACTTATCTTTGTAATTTGCAAAATGGGAATAATTGTATGTGTGGTATTTCATACTTGAAAGTTTCTTAGACAGTACATGTTAAAAGTCCATATTAAAAAAAAAACTATGTGGATGGATATTAACTAGATTTATGATCATTTCACAATATACACAAATAGTGAATCATTATATTGTATATCTGAAATATATGTCAATTATACTTCAATAAAAAACAAGAGCACATGCTTTACAGTGACTTTGTGGGGATTAAATGACATGAAGCTTTTAAAGTAATTAAGAAATGATCAATAAACTATAGTTAATGTATTGTTTAATAGTGTAGTAATAATTTTGTCTGCCCCCAGTGATCAGATAGCTGCTGATGCTGGGTTTGCAAATGTGATAAGGAAAGGAAAAATAGATTCATAACACAAGAACCAAATGTTTTGGGAATCAAAAAGACATAGGTATAGGGATAAGAAGGAGTCTAGGTAGTATAGGGCCACCCAGGTTCCAAAAGGAAAAAAGCGATCAAAGTAAAACTGTCCATGGTAATTGAGAGTGAAACTCTTTTTCAATGATGATTTAAATCTTTTGAAATGCACTTGCTGTCTTTTTTTGTTACTCAAGGCCACAGAAAATTGTATATCAGCAAGTATTAAGCATCATCCCATAGACAAAAGAGAACCCAGTTCTTCGGGTTAGAGATGACCATCATCTAGTGTCTTTGTGTTCTTGGCTTGGACAGAAAACTTATAAGCCAAAGTTGTTTGGGAAAGGAAAAATGAGTACTAAAATCTAAGGCAGTACTCAGTCATTAATCAAGTCTAAACTAAAACAGTGCTTTTGGGTCTAACATACTAAAATCTTCTGTATAAACTAAAGATTTTTTTCCTTGTGGACAAAACTTTCATTTTAGTGGTTACATCATGTTTCAAGGATGGTGGAATACCAAGAAATCAGAATGAGAAGTAATGCAGAAAAATAACTGTACCAAAAATGACAAGGAACCAGTATGAGTGGAAATTGACACTATGAATTTCTGCTTACTTACCAAGCAAGCTTCTGTCTTACTAAATATCATGAAAGATTATTTCCATATTTTCTCAGAGTTTTGCATCAGTTATCAAAAATATATATAACATTCTAAATGAGATAATTATAATGTGATAAGAAAAACAAATCTAAATCTCTAGAGCAATAGAAACAGAAAATGGCATTATCTTAAATTTATTCTTTACACATATGGGAACAAAGGTGCTAATATTAAGTAAAAGCACAGAGGATCTCTGATGCACAATTAGAAAATGTGTACAAATAATAATTAGATGGGATGTGCTTGGTAAGGTCTGAGTGTCAAGGCTTATCTGTTAAAAGCAAGCAAAACTGGCAAAAAGTAATAAAGACAATTTTATACTACATTATCCATATTAAAACAATGTTTTCCTAGAAACAGATTCCAAGACTCCTGGGAATAAATGATACCACATTTTCAAGGGTTCTGCCAGTTCAGTATTTGTTTTAATTAAAAGCAATAAAATGTAACTGGTTAACCTGAGCAAAAAGAGAATGTGTTTTGGAATGTTGGCAATCTCATGGCATTAGATAATCAAGATGATGTTAGAGCAACTATGCGCATCTTTACATGGACTAATACAGTGTCATCAGAATTGAACAAGCTGAAATTGTTCTTATCCTTGTGTCCTACCCTACAAATTTCCAAATCCCAGATTCATGAGACTAATTGCCTTGGTTTATTCCACGTCCCTCTTCACTGCTAAGGTTACAAACAAAGGGGGAAAGAAAAATCATCCAGGAAGAAATTTTAAGTTGCTAAATAGGGGGGAGGGAAACTCAATGTTAGGTAGCAAAAATAACAGATGGACAGATGCACAGTTCTTATCCGGTGCTTTCATATATTTGTATCTTGGATACTTTCCTTGGTGTCTAGAATGGTGGACACAATAAATATTTGTTAAGTGAACACTGAATGAATGAACATGGAAAAAATCATTTAAGGTTCATTAACAATCATCTAATGACATCATCTAATTGTCACTATGAAATGGTGATATCATCTGTCTACTTCTCAGAATAAATTAGGGTGATATAACAGAAATCATTTAGAAACTGTATTGTTTCACATAAATAGAAGAGTTGTTTTTCGGTTTTTGGGTTTTGCCTGCAATAACTTGCATTTCTAATGGGTCAGCCACCACACTCAGTACCTTATGTAAACCTGTTCATTTTCTCTTCAAACCCTGTTATGCAGATGTTATTATACAATCCTCCCTTGCTTCCACTTTACAGATGCAGGAATTAAGTCTTGGGGATAGAGGGTTTATGATTTAAGTTATCACAGTAATGACAGAGTAGGCTTTTGAATTCAGAATTACATGGTTTCAAAGACCACACTCTTACCCTATACTATTGCTTTCACACTTTTCTGGTCTAGATTTAAGAATATCCACATACATTATCTTCTAAATAGTAATGTACAATTTGGGGAAATTAGAAAATCATATAATTTGAGCCTATAAATCTATATTGCAAAAAAATAAATTCTTATATTGTGATATCAAATACCATGCTTTCTAAAAAGTGTTACCTTTGGATTAAATTAATATTTAAAGTCTGGCTAAAATGCCAGAACATCTTTGGTTATAAGGTCATATCCATATCCACACAAGTCCTGTGAATTTGTGTCTAGTTAATTCTTTCATGAACAAGATTATAATTTCATCCCAAGGATTTGACAATGACAGCCAAAAATATAAACTTAGCAGTTTACATCAGACTACAGTTCATAAATTTAGAACACTTCTCAAAAGATTAGAACATAATGAAGATAAACTGTTTATATTTGGAAATTCTGAACTTTTAGAAAAAAGGCTAACTGGCCTCCATCAGCGCATCACTATTTAAAACAGTTCATGTGCGTTTAATAACTATAAGATTTTATCCCTCATATTGTGATGGTGTGATAATAGTAACAATATTTTTTGAACTATATTTCTCACTTCTGCATTTTTATAGCATTCTTAATTTATCCAGTCAAAAAAAAAAGGACCCTCCCTTTTCATACTCTAGTTGTTATTACTAAAAGAAGACTTTTGCCTGAAATATTTAGAGGTACTCTACATTATCTGAACTTGTTGGATAATAATTCAAACTCTCACTTTGGTTCAGCAAAATAAACTTTGAGGGATAAGTAAATATGACTTTTGAAGCTGAGGATCTACTTTGAACTGACAATTATTTATCAACTAGAATGCTTCTAGCTTCTGTTAACCAAAAACACAAGTGACAAACTTGGAAATTCTTTTAAGTTCATCAGCAGGGACGCTTCCACATTGGTTATTTAAGCAACTCGATGATATCAGAACTGTCATCTTCCATGCACTGATTTTTGTTCTTGGGCTTATATCCTCTTGGTTAGAAAAGGACTTAACAGCTCTGGGATTCACATCTTCTTAATACATCCTCCACAGGCAAAAGACAGGAGTATCCCTCACTTCTGTCCTCTTCCTTTTTCCCAAGGTCCTTCAAAGTCTCCCTCAAATCTCCTGGATCAACTGCCTGTTCTGAAACCTATCACAGGCAAGTGAAAAGGGACCAATCACCTTATGACCATAAGAGTCGTTCCCTGGACTAAGGAACCTAGTCACTCCTGAAACCCATGGCCTGATTGGATAAATTTGTATTTCATACATAAATGGCATAAAGAGAGAATTATTGTTGGGTGGATGACTGACATTATCAACTACAGGCTTTTAGCTGCAATTTTATAGCACTTCAAAGTTTTCAAAATCTTTTCAATGTGTGTTTTAATTCTCTGAACATTCTGGAGTGCTCAGAAATAACTGACTATTCCTATGTAACAAATGAAGAAACTGAGACCAGCCAAGTGGTTTGCCCAAGGCCACAAAACTGAATTAGTTGGTTTTCAAATGCATTCGTCAAAAATGTTTAATTGCCTTGCTTTGGCATATTTTATTTATTTTTTCCTATTTTTTAATAAATGTTTTATTTATTTTCTTACATATGTGTTAATTTTGAGACAGTATTTGCTTTCTCCCCTCAGGTATAGTCCCTGTACATCTCCCACCACCATAGCTCCATCTCCTGTCCCTGGTGCTCTTCCCTCCCGTTTTGACCCCTCCACTCCTGTTCTCCCTCCCCTGCTGTATGTCTCTGATCTATGGCCTGACATATTTTCAATTTGCATTCTTGAATTCTATTCTGTCATCAGAAAATCATTTCATTTCCAACATCATTGCCACAGTATTATTTTGGTATTATAATGCTTTCCTGTATGAAATCACCATTTCAATATTTTTACAAGTTTTATTTATGCTGCCAAATTCTACTTTCTTTAATATCTCATACTTTACTACTTATTTTAAAGCCTATATTATATTCTATTTTCTTTTCTGGGTGTTTCACAACTACAACCATTTCACAACTCCGGGTAAGAGCATCAAAGATAGATTAGCTAAATATGAACTGTGTGTCCTGTCTGCTGGACAGGAACAAAAGCCTCTTCAGAACCCCAGTGGCTACATTCTTAGCTGTTGGGAACCCTGACACCAATTCAGGGGCACAACCTACGGATTTATTTGTTTCTTTCATATGTACCAAAAGCAAGATGATTATGTCCTTGCTCTGTTCTACTTAAAAGATAAGCCAGTCTGTAGAAAAATAGCTAATGTAGTACTGAACCTTCAATAGGTGCTTGACAAAAATTAAATATTATGATTCATTCATTTATTTATGCTTTCTGCAAACATCAATCTAACATATAAATTGAAGAAAGGGGATAAAAATTATCCCTATTTTTATGAGCTCTAGTAATAGAGACAGCAAACATGATGCATCAATACAAAACGTGTTTATGCATTGTGAGGAGAAAAAATATAGCAGAGAATGAAAATTGAAAGTGTGTAACAGCAGTAGTTATTGCCATTTTTAATCAGGTAGTCAGGGAGACCTCATTCTGAAGATGATTACATAAAATCATACAGTTTCTAATTTCCTGTACCTAACTGCATCTCATATAGAAATAAAAATTTTAAAATGTCGTTGAGGCCAAGAATTTCATATATTTTATTTCATTAGCATATCCTTAGTAACAATGCTTGACATATAAGTCTCTTATAAAGATTTAATGAATGTTCATTAATTAATTCTAGGGAAGGAAATCTGTGATGTGTGTTATAAACACCCTTATTCACACAAAAAAGTTGTACAACCATTTTGGGCAAACAATTATAGAAAACAAGTGATAGAAAACAATCAGTGTTAAATTGTTAGGAGAAGTGAACATTTGATGAAAGATTCTAAAAATATTTTAAGATACCCACGTTCCAGCCTGCCCCCACCACTTGTCTCCCTTTCAAGAAATCTACATTATTCCTTGTTCCTGTATGGTAGGAAGCAGACTACAGAGCAACTAGGTAATAAAGGAGTAAAAAGGACTGCTTCCTGATAGCAGTGGCTGTTCCTTCCTTGTATAGCTGTACTTTGGGGTTCCCTGCCCCACAACTTGATCCTTCTGAAACCTGCATGTTCATGATTTTAGATAAGTATTCCGTGAAGCCAGGTGATTTTTTACAAGGAATGCCTAAAGAATATATCTCAAATCAGTTGGAACAGAGAAAACTAGGTTTTAGACCTCAAAATGTTTCTTCTAGTATCTAGTATTTGACCATGTTAATTTTTCTCAACTCTTCAATTCTCATGGAAATCAAGATGATGCTCAAAATGAAGCATCACCGTCACAAGTTGTATGTAAAGATGGAAGCTTTCATTCATTCACAGATATTCATTAAACATTTTCTATGTTCCAGGAATTTTCTAGAAACTAGGGATGAAACAGTGAATAAATCAAAGTTCCTAGCACTTCCTACCCCCTTCCTTTATTTTAATGTGCTACATATTACGCATCTATATTATCTGTCCCTCTCATCTCCACATTAGAATGTGAAATTCTCAAGGACAAGGATATTCTGTGTTATGTTAACTGCTATAAATGCAAGACCCACACCAAACTTGTCTATGTTATACATGTTCTATAAATAATGGCTTGTGAATCAGTAAATTTAAAAGTTGAGGATAGGGCCTCTCTGGTGGCACAGGGGTTAAATCTCAGCACTATCAAGCTATGGCCAGCCACTGCAGCATGAGTTCCATCCCCAGCCAGGGAGCTAACCCACATGGTGCAGCAGACCTCTTCTATCTCACCTGCTGCTCCCCTCAGCAGGATATTTCAGTAGATCTGACTGTTCTGCTCCCCCATCTGTCTCTAGTGAATCATTTCATCCCCACCATCTCTGGCCTACACCCCAGTTCTTATATGCATAAATAAATGAAAATAAATCTTTAAAAAAAAGTCGAGGATATACCATTTGCATGACTTCTGAAAATAAGCATCTTAGTTCCAATATGACCATTTTTACAAGTTCAGATAGCAACTAATGCATATCTATTTAGAAAACATAGCCTGTCGGACAGTAAGTAATTTTTACCTGGAATTATAAAAGCAGAAAGCCACTGCAATTTTTCAACAAAGAACTGATTGGCACTATCACATTTCCAGGAAAAGCACATCCAGACATGATGTTATTCATATTTAATTCTTGTTTTCTGAACCCTTTAGATTTTAATCTCTGGGCTAAGACTCCTTAATTGACCTATCACTGAGGACAGGAGAAACAAGAGTTTCTCAGATTTTCTAAAATCCAATTTGATAAAATGACAATAACTATGTTACTATTCAAACTTTCTAGTGCAAGTATGGCTAGAAACCTCCAAAATTGCCAGTTTATAAAAAACAAACAAAAACTGCTTGTTTATGATTTATGTGATTAAACTGAACAAACTTTATGTTTATTTTTCTTAGACTTTTATACCATTCCCTTTTTTCCAAAAATAGGCATATATTAAATTTTACCTAAAGGAATCTTCAAACCAAAAGATTTCAAGTGGGCAGACTTCCTTTGATTTGGATTTGATATTAAAAACAAAAATAATAACAATACTATACTACTTGTTTGTCCATTCACATCTCTGAATTTAAAAAATATAAGCCTAGGGTCTTTCAACTCCTATTCAACCCCAAATTCAATGGGCATGATTCTTAAACTAAGCAAAGATATTTTAAGCCTTCTAAATAAATAAAGAGGAAACAGGGCACCCCTGGTGGTACAAGGGGTTAAGTCTCAGCCTATAAAGCTACTGGCAGCCACTACAGCACAAGTCTGATCCCCAGCCAGGGAAATTCCCACATGGCACAGCATACTTCTCTTGTCTCACCTCTGGCTTGCACCCCAACTCTTGTATGCATAAAAACATAGATAGATTGATTGATTGATTGATTGATTGATAGATAGATAGATAGATAGGAAACAAATATTACCCTCACAAAGATGTCATCTGAGGGAGAAAAAGAGGAGAAACTACAGAGCAAAATTCTATGGTAACAAATGCAGGCCTTTTTTAATAAAGAAAGGTGCCGACTCCAGCTCTTTATAAAATCAGTCCTATCAGTCACAGTTTCTATCATACCATATCACCAAATCTCAACTTCAGATATTAAGAAAATGCTCCTGCTTTCCAATTTCCTGGCTCCCAGAAGATGCATGATCTTCTTTTTCCTGTACATCCCATTAAGAGAAATGACCAAAATGACCTTGTAGGTATGGGTAGCATATATTTGATTATAATCCTTTACATTCCTCAACACATACATGAAACTAGAGTCATTTTAATTTCCAGAGCCTAATTAATTTTGATGGAATGCATGCATAAGGAAGCCTTTCTGATCATAGAAAGGAATAGCATGGATTTTACATATTGAGGTCAAGATCATCTAAATAAATTTAGAAAAGTAAACTTCATTCAAAGGGAAAACAGCTCTCTAGTCTAGACACTGGAATGTTCTCTTGTCATCACCTCGCCGTACAGATCTTGAAGAACAGCACATTATAATAATTTCATGAGAAATTCATGTTTCTTTGCTCAACATTTTCTTAATCTGTTCATATAAGTACATTTACTGAGAGCATCTACTTTTTGTTTTCTTCTGACATTTCTGACAACTTTCTGACTAGTACTTGCCTAGATGGGAAAGCAATATTTCATATGGAAAATGCTCAGAGCAATTACCTCTTCTTATGACAGTGTAGTCTGCATATGTGAAGAAACTAACTGGGGCTCATGTGGGCACATCAGATTGCTGTGAGTAGCTAATTTATTGTTGATACATGGCTTATGGTCTATTTTGATTGCCTTAATCTTTGTGTCTTTGAGTGTATCACTTGAATTTCCTCCTTTCTACTTATTTCTATTCAGAGATGTATTGGCTTTTATTTTATAAAAAGGATCTTATTTTGCTTTGTTTAGAGTTAATAGCTTTTGTAGAGCCTCGACATATATTTATACACTTAAAATAATATGGCTTTGGGGGCGGGGTTGCATGTAAAGGTGGGAAATTCATTAGTAACCTTACACGTGTTTGCATGTATGTGGCTCTACAGCCATAACCTACTATGTTAGTCAGTAATTTGGATTTGAGCCAGCATGAAAAGATGGGATAACTTTGAGTAGATGTCAGGGAAATCTAATCCTTGTGAAAATTTATTTACATCAAGAACATAAGTCACAGTAGAAGTTTATGAACCAGTCAATAGATGTCTCCAGATCAAAAGCCATTCCCTTAGGCACTTAAGTCTTTAGTTTAGCTCAGCACGCCAGAACATATTGGCAACAGTGTGTTTAGTGTCCCCCTCTTTGTCCTTGATTCTAATGATTCATTCTGTTTAGATGGAAAAAATCTGTATACATAGCCAAATTATTTTTGTACATGAAAGCCCATTAGAAGATGCATAAACTACAATAAAATCACTGGCATTTGTCTCATCTTGCTTTAACAAGTGAAATAATTTAATATTAACTATGCTGAACTGGTCAGATTTTATACTATATACTTTTTCAATAGAGCAAAATATTTATAAAAACTAACAGACACTAAAATATGAAGAGAGGTTTCTGAGGTTAGGAGGGAAGGGGGCAGGGGAAAGAGTCAAAGGAGTATAAGGGTTGGTGGTGGAGGAAAAATATTAAAAGTCAGATTCTCCTCATGGGGTAGGCAGCGTCTGATTGGAATTTTCTCTCTGAAAATTTTTTCTAGTCTTTTCTAGTCCTTCACTCTGGTTTAAGATGTCTCTAGTATGTACTCTGCTCCATAGTTTATAGCTTAAAACAATAACCAGATTAGTCATAAAAAAGACATGGCACTTATAAGATCACACAGAACTTGTCCTTGGCAGAAAGTGGGAGCATCTATCTTCCCTGCCAGGATACTTCAGCTACAAGGGACAGAATAACAAAGTGGCTTGAGAAGAGGGATTTAATGTCATGAAAGAAGTCTGGTAGTTTAAGGTTTCAGGGAAAGCCCAGCAACTTCAATGAAGCTATCCAGGACCCAGGCTCCTTCTCTCTTCCCCACCATCCTGGAGCATCCACAATTTCCCTTCATGACTGCAACGTCAGTATTATGCTTCTAACAACATCAATCATGTTCACAAATGACAATATTCAGAGACGATAGAAAGGTTCTCTCTCTGCCTCTGCCATTGTCTTTCTCTCTGTGTTCCATGTTTAGAAACTGGTGTATGACTTAAAATTAAAGTCGAATATTCAGTGCTGGTTGATATCTGGTGGAACGGGAAGGGTCTCCTACAGCCTACTAAAAGCCCCCTTCCCAGTTCCCACAGATCAGACCCTGTAGTAAAACAACTAGCCTTGCTAAGGTGACCAGCACAGTCCCTCTCCTGGAGTAACAGGTTTCAGTTCCCTGAGAACACACAGAATTATTCAAACAAGCCGATCACATCCTCCCATAAGAACCAGGATTACCTCACCCTCTTTTGCTTTTAAATAAAACTTTTATTGAAGTGCCACTCATTTACATCATTGTTAGTATTTTATAAGTATATAATTCCCCCTTCAGGTATGGTCCCCATAACACACCTACCACTTACCCATAGTCCTCTTCTATATCATCGTGTTCTCTCCCCACCATGTTATCACCTTTCTCCCGCCCCGTTCTGGATGCCTCATATCTAAGGTCAGCTTTCAAAGGTTTGTTTTAAGGTTTCTTTTGGTCTGACCCTGTGTTTGTTTTCTCTATATTCCACAAAAAAGTGACACCATTCAGTATTTGTCTTTCTCCTTCTGGTTTGTTTTAATTAGCATTATCCCTTTTAGGTCCATCCATGTTGCCATAACTGGTATGAGTTTATCTTTTTAATGACTGTACCTCACCCTCTTGATCCCACAAAGCCTACTCACACAGTCTCCAGTGCAATCCCCAAGTGGCCCTGCATGGCATGTGTCGTCCTCCCCCCAACTGTGGCCTACGTCACTAATAGACTGGTATCAATCTCATCTGCCAAGTGTCAGGTATCATGTATTTAGTCATGCCCATAACCCTAGTGTGAGGGTCCCCAATTTGAAAGTAATTTCAGACTTCTGACCTCCTGAACTATAAGAGAATAAATTAGTGTTCTATTAAGACACAAAGATGATGATAATCTGTTAGGACAACCATAGCAACTAATACATTAAATTTTACTATGCATTAACTCTTTTTAAGAATAATTCCTTAAAAGATAGAAAAAGAAAGAGTTGAAAACAAATGAAGCTGAATATAAAGTTCTTAAACTATTTGCTGGGTGATCTTGAATAGTTCGCCAGTTTGACAAGCAAATTATTAAACCTATCTGAACCTATTTGTACATCTACAAAAAGGATATTAACGATAATTGCTATACTAGCCAGAGTTAAGAGAACTAGAACCAACATTATATATATATATATATATATATATATATATATATATATATATATGCTTTTCTATCTATACCTATATATAAAACTATACCTACATAACTATAACAATTTGTATATAACTATGCGGGGGGGAGAGAGAGAGATTGGAGTTTATTTTAAGAACTGGCTTAATGATTGTGGAGGTTTGGCAAGTCTAAAATCTGCAGGGTAGGTCAGCAGGCTGAAAATTAGGGAGGAATAGCAGTTCAAGTCTAAAGGTAGTCTACTGTCAGAATCCCTTCTTACCCTGAGAAGATCAGCATCTTTCCAGTAATGCCTTCAACTGATTAGGTGAGGCCCACCTACATTATGGTGAATAATTTATTCAGTCTACTGATTTAAAAGTTAATCTTATCTAAATAAAAATCATCAAGGAAGATTTAGAATAATATTTGGCCAACTATCTTATTACTGTGGCCTAGACAGTTGACATAAAATTAGTCATCACAAGTATACTATGGGATTATTATGAGATTAAATGAAAGAATGTACGTAAAATATAAAAGTATATGATAATGTTCCATTACTGATCATGAAGCAGGAACGTGAAATAACATAAGGGGCACAGATTTTAGAATCAGACAACTCTTGATCATTTTCTGCATCTATGACTTTGCTGACTTTAATCTCTTTGATCATAAGATTTTTCATTTCAAAATGCTTAATAAGACTTAGTCCATTAGGGTGTGTGAGGGTTCAATAAAAGTATTAATTCAATGGAAAAAAAAAGGTATTGTGCTAGGAGAAAATACAAATGAATGTTCTTACCTTCTCTTTTTTATTTCAACCTCTTCCTTCCTGCCCCTCTCAGCCTTTGCTGTGCTTTGTGTCTGTGGTTTCTGGCTAATGGGCCCCACTACCAAGGATTTGTTGATCTTGTTACAACAAATTCTATTAAGAAAAAAATATCACAGACACATGAATTCCCAAGACTGTGTATGCTGAAGTCAGACAATTACACTGTAATTTTCAATGCATATTTATACCTTCTACTGTAACTGTTACAGCAAGATTTTAGAGAAGTTCAAAAATGAACAAAGTGGAAAGAACACTAATTGTGGTGCTACTCTAGGGTTATTCCCATCCTGATTTATGTCCAAGTGTATCCACTTTTGAACTCTGTAATATTGTAAGGTTCCAAGTCTTGATTTCCACTTTTTAAAAAGGAAATAATCATACAGCTACTGTTACAGTTGGCTGAAAGTATGAATCTGGCACATAAAAATAAAAAAGTTTTAACAATGTATTATTGCTAAGGTATACTCCCCTATAAGGAGTTGTCTAGAGTCTGGAGAGCACTCCAAGAGATAGGTTTGAACATAAGGGATATTAGAAAGTCTCAGTGCACTACAAAAAAAAAAAAAAGAAAGAAAGAAAAAGTAAGAGTAGACAGACAGGAAATAAAAATGAAACAGTATCTTCCTCCTGCTGAGAGATATGCATCTAATGTGAAACAAAAATTGAAGCACTTGTAAGACTTTCTCTCAAGTTTGTGATCATACAAAGTATCTAATGTTTAAGTAACTGAAAGAAATTTTGAGTAATTCCTGGCTTTTTCAAGTTGACTCAAAAAGAACTTCCTTCAGCCTCCACAGAGTCTATGTAATGGGAGAAAAGCAGACCTGGAGTGCCATTGAAGACTTTTAGTTCAAGCTGTGCCAGTGAGTTACTGTGGAGAAGAGCAGGCAATTTTCCAAAAGAGAATGAGAGAGAGAACAAAAGAGAGGTTGAATGTTGCCTAAGGATACATGTATCAGAGTTACAGTTTATCTGTAAACAGCAGGAAACCCAAATGTTGGTTTAAGCAAGATAGAAGAGATAGTCCAGGACTTCTTAGGTAATTCCACAGTCCTCAGCGTTTCTGGTTTTTGTGTTTTATATATTTCATTCTCCGATTGCTCATGGTTGAGGATGTCTAGTGGTGAAGCTACCATCACATTCACATTCCAAAATGCAGGACAGAGGGAAGTGTGACTAAACAGTGCCTCCTGTTGAGTCAGCAACCTCCCAGAACTTACCACATGGCCAAATCAAACTTCAAAGAGCAAGAAAAAAAAAATGGTATGTCAGATATTCTCCAAATATACTGGAATATGATTACTAAGGAAAGGAGGAGGCAGAGACATTTGATGAGAGTCCAAGAAATGACAGGAAATAGACCTTGGAGTTAAAAGAGCTTTTTAAACTCCATACTTTGGTGGATGGTGTGGTGGTTTTCACATGTATTCCCAAATTATCTAACATGCCTCTTTTCAAACGGAGATACCTAATTCTCCCCTCAGTGCGTGTGAGCAGAATTTAGTAATCCTAATGCATAGAATATGCTGGAGGTAGCAATGCTAGACTTCTGAGACCAAGTCATATAAAGGAATTTCTGTCTCTCTCTTTCTCACACACACACACGCACATATACCACAAAGACACTCAGGCAACCTGTGGAGAGACAGACTGGCATGGCAAGGAACTATGTGAGTGTACCATCTTAAAAGTAAATCCATGAACGCCAGGGAACCTTCAAATACCTGCAGCCTTTGCCAACAACTTCAGAGAAACCTCATTAGGAGTCCTGAATCAGGACCACCCAGCTAAGCGGCTCCCAGATTCCTCTAGTAGCTATGTGAGATAACATATCTACTGTTTTAAGGCACTAAGATTTGGAGTCATTATGCAACAAGAGATAATTAATACCAATGGTCAAAATATCCAGAAGCCAAAAGAAATCTTGTCATGCTGAACACATTTTTCAAGTTATGAAATATTTATAGAGCACCCACTATGGACCAGGCATTGTTCTAGATACAGAGCATAGATTCCAGTAGGACCATAAGCAAATGATCAAATAAATAATATGCGGGATGCCTCAAGAAAAAAATTAATGCATGTTGTTATCGGTCAAAGTCTCCAAAGCAGACAATAGAATGCACTAGTTGTCTCATCAGGAAGGAATTTTCTAAAGGCTAATAGTAAGTTCATACAATGTCAACCCTCAGAATGATATTCAAAACTGATTTCATAGGACAGCTGCTGATGTGGCTGTTGCTGTCACTGACCTTTGTACCATGTTGCCTTTGTCACAGTCGGGAAGGCTGCTTTTGCTCCTGCCAACACAGGAGCTCATGGTTTTTGCTGACAGTTGCGTTTTCACAGTGCAGCTTGTTCAGCCAGTTCATCACACAGCTGTCAATACTCTTCAGATCCAGCCTTCTATCTGAGGGGTGGTATCGACTCTCTATTGTCAAGAGGGGCGAGACATTCCAGATTGCTCAAAATTTCTAAATTGCAAATATTGACCTCTACACTGGATTCAATAATGTGGGGAATTATTAAAATGAGGAAAGGGTGTACAGAATATTTAAGGGGATAATGACTAACATATACCCACTGTGCAGAGTAAGAGGGACTGGAAAATAAGAGAGTGTAATCAGGGAAGATTTCCCAGAGAAGGCAATTCTTGAAGAGGTACTTAGAGGAACAAGTATAAAGGCCTTGAAGAAATATCACATTTGTGTGTTTGAGCAACAGAAAATAGGCAAGTATACTACTGATAGAACAGTGAGAGAGAGGCACTAGAGGGAGGAGGCAGAGATCTCATGGGGAAGGGATGCAAAAAGGACAACTAGTAGAGCTTTGCTGATTAGGATAAGCAGGCATGTATTTACTTATTTATTTGTTATCACTGTAAATTTTTTATTAGGGTAGCATTGGCTTATAACACAGCATATGATACAGATATAGGTCCACATCTTTTCAGTTATGTGTCACACCATGCCCATCCCCAAAAGGGGAACATTTAAATTCAATTCTTTCCCCTTTCTATTTGTTTGAGGATACAAGTTATCAAGCTGTAAGTCACAGGCAGAGGAAATAAATTATTCCTTGAGTTAAGCTTTACAGGACCCTTGTTCTTTGTCAGTTATCTCTTCCAAACTGAAGTAACTTTAATTGTATGCAGATCATTTCAACTCAATTTCCAATTTTCTTTCTATCAAGCTTTTTTTTTGTTTACTGTGTTTATTTATTAATGCATCTATATCCCTCCTTTCAACCCCTACCTAGAATGCTCTTTTAATTTGTATATATTCCCCACAGCAATCATGATCCCCAGAGTAATAGCACTAAAAAATAATATAAAAAACAGTTTATCATTAGTGTCATGGTCATAAACCATAATTGTAAAATCAGATGAAGAATTTTTCCCTTCAAGATATTGGGGAAACAGGACAAGACAGTGCCCACTTCCCACAAAGAACACAATAGCTGATTTTTAAAACTTCCACATGCCTGCTAACTCCTTTTTCTAGAGCTCATTCTACCCTCCTGTCAAGAAAAAGCAGTATCTAGGAATCTATGCCCTTGTACACACCTGCAAATACACAACAGCATATACACAAACACATTTTTTATTTATATTTAACAATCATGCTTCATCAATCACTCAGGCTGTGGGCTTGGCTCACAAGTTAACCTATCACCCCAAAATTCAATTTACTATTCACTGCAGTTGTATAAAATTTGACAAGTAAGTGTTTTACAGGTTGAAAAAAATCATACTCAGATGATCACTTTATGTACTGCCCGATGAATGTACATTCCTGGTCATTCAGTCTTGCCTACAATAAAAATGTCAGGGGCTCTCATTTTCCTGCTGTTCAGTGAACAGCAATGCTCAGGACCTGTTGGGCTATGTTGAATGTCATTGATCCCCCAACATTTGAGGAACTGACCAGCTTAGTGGGAGTCACAAAGCTTAAGCAAAGTAGGTCTCTTTAACATGTGACCATTTAAATATCCCCACTTCCTAACTCATTGGGGTTCCCCACAATTGTTAAATGAATGAACAAAAAAAATCAAGCATACCCATAATTAAATTTCAAAAGTCTATCTTGTAGAGCCATGAAAAGGAGAAATAAATATTTATTGTTCTCTACTGAGTGGTGATTGTTTCATCTACCCTCTCTCTTTCAGTCACCATTTTACCAATGAGGAAAGTGAGGTTCAGAGAGGCCGTTTGCAGCTAGTAATCACAGAATTGGGATTTGAGTCTATATCTATCTAGCTCCAGATCTCCAACTGTTTCCATGACAACTGCTTTTCTAAATTTTATTATTTTTTAAGATTATCTGATGGAGAATGACCTGTCAAATAAAACATGTTAGTTGTGGTTTCCAGGTTTATCTGACCCTATTTGTTGGGTAATGCTCAGACTTTTCATCGAGAGCTGGGCCCTTGCTTAGCATTCTAAATATTTAACAAATGTACTAAATAAATAAGAAAATAAAGGCTTTGCCTTTATATATAAACTGAAAATGAGGGTCATGAGTAGAAAAATAAAGCACATAGGATATTCATCATCTTTTTTCAGGTCATTTTAGCCATTGATGCAAAATGCACTTTTTTATATATTACAGAGCCTTGTCCAGAATCCACAAGTAACCATAGTGACAGAGTGCCAGTGACTTCATTCAGGCATAAGACCCACTGCTGAGAGGTCAATAAGCTATATAGCACTGACTATGATTTTTATGTAGTCTCCTTTTAGTTATCAAATAACAAAAGTGCATTTTATTTAAGATCATTTGATGTATTTATAACAGAAAGCCAAAACAGATATACTAAATTTTGTCTGTAATGAAATTCTCTTTAGTCAATAACCAGTGAATAGCTTAAAAGAGAAGGTGCCAGAACTTCCTTCTCATCATTCCAGCTCAAGCAATCTACTCTTTTTGTCCCTGGGCATGAATGTAAATGGACTGCTGCTAATCCTAATAGGAATAGTAATAATTTATCGAATACTTAGCAAGTTGTACTGTATACACATCATCTCATTTAATCATGATTTTCCACAGGTCTCCATCTCCATTTTACAGGTAGAGAAAAGTGAACTTCAGATTTTACCAAAGTCAAACACCTAGTAGGTGTCATTTTTGGAAATTTTAAATTGAAGCAGTTTCATTCTTAAGAGAAACTAGACTTTCATAGCTCATTAGCAAATTGAACAATTTCCAAGACCCAGTGAGCAATCTAGAGAGAGAACATTAAAGGTATGAGCTAACTTAAGTCCTTCACTGCCCCAGAACCCTTGCGCAAGTAGCTGGATGAGATAATAATAATATATTAAATGCAACATGTTTGTATATTATCTGTTTCCTTCAAAGGGATCTCAGTTCCTTGAGGGCAGAGATATAGTTTTATTGTTTGGAACTGAATTAAGTACTTACAATCAGGCCACATAAGACTAGGTTTTCAATAGTTGCTGAGTCAGAGAGTGAGTAATGAACGAGTGATACATATCAAGAATTATAAATTTTACAGAACTGTATTTGAATTTTTATTTTAAAACATTAATGTGGCAATGCATCTTAAAAATGAAAATTTAGGGCCTCCTTGGTGGCGCAATAGGTTAAGTCTCAGCACTATGAAGATACCCACAGCCACTGCAGCACAAGCTTGATCCCCGACCAGGGGGCTTCCCACATGATGCAGCAGACCTCTCCTCCCCTCAGCAGTGCACTTCAGTAGATGTCTGTTCTGCTCCCCACTCTGTCTCTGGTGAATCCTCTCACCACCTCGCACCTCTCGCCTACACCCGAGTTCTTGTATGCATAAATAAAAAATATTTTTAAAAAAATGAAAATTTGCTCTTATTTGTGTGAAAGTAGCATTCTGCAGAACATCAGTTATTATAAGGAAAATACTCTTATTCTATAGTTACCATAATTTTACATACCAGCAAAATTTAAAAAACTAATTTTTCAAAATATTTATATGACAGATACATAATTGCTAACTTCTTATTTACAAAGTATTGGCATTATTTTAAGAACAACGAGTCATTTCAACCATTTACTTATTCAGTCTGTCATAAAACAAAGTACATTTTACAGCCAATGTACTAGGTAGAAATCCCAGAACTGAAGACAAAGATTCCCTAATAAAAACAGTAGTAGTATTATATGTGATATTATTCTTAATTTTCTCAATTTCCTGGAAATGGTTGAAATTTATGACATGGACTAAACTGATTTCCCAATTTTTTTTAATTAAAGCCTTGAGGAATAACTAATCATTTTCAATGCAAAGTCTATTTTCCCAAAAGTATTGATAAAATTCCATATTCACACTGACCATGGTGTGTCAGGTACTATAACAAACATTCAGTGCTACCCAAAATACTTGAAGGCAAGTTTTGAATCCATCATGTGAATTTGAAAAGTGGCACAGAAAGAAAAAAAATATATATAAAGTCATACCGTCGATCACATTTGCTGATCTTTCTAGAATGTCCCATCCACTTTACCTTTCAAGACATTTATTTCAATGTTACCTTTTCTACCTTATTCTCATTTTTCCCTCTACCATAATGGAGACATTTATCTCTTTCCATTTTCTGCCTTCATGCTTCCTGGCACTTACTTCTAGCATAACAACACATTGGTCTTGAATTTGGCATGTCTGTCTCCAGGGACTAAACTGTGAGCAACTTGAAAGGCAGAGACAATCTTACAGTCACTTAGTATCTCCAAAAGTAAACAGTCATTCCCTTGAAAACATGTTAATAAATTTCATTTGAGTGAATAAGCATCTATCTCATTACACAAGAATAATGAAGTTAAAAATATAAATAGCCAACTTGATGTTTAAGTTTATATTTGCCAAGAATCTGCCTACATTATTTTCTAACTGCTGCAAAACCTACATCCTTGTAGCTGAATCTTTATCATTTGAGAAATTTATATTTTTCAATATAAAGTAAATTATTTAAAGAATGTTATAAAACACCATTAACCAACAAAGAAATGGAGTCCAGGATGGTCGTGTGCCTCAGCGCCACTCACCTAACTTTTTTATTTTTTGAGTGTTTTGGGTTTTTTTTCAATATATATATATTTTTTTATTGTTATTTAGATCTTTTACATTTTGTATCCCCCTTGGGTAACCCACCACCAATTCACCCATGATCCTTCTCTGTGGTCCCTTGGGTCCTTTTCTACTCCATTTTGTGCCTTTATCCTCCCCTTCCTCCCATCCCCCCAAGTGTCTCTCTCTCCTATTTGGTTTCCCTATAGTCCTGTTATAAGTGAAACCATTCGATATTTTTCTCTTTGTTTTTGGCTTGTTTCGCTGAGTATGATCCCCTCTAATTCCATCCATGTCTCTGCAAATTGCATGTGTTTAACTTCTTTGAATGTTGAATAGTATTCCACTGTGTATATGTACCACATCTTCTTGATCCAATCATCTATTTTTGGACATCTGAGTTGCTTCCATACCTTTGCTATTGCACTCACCTAACTTAATAAAAAGAGTTTATCCTCAAACTCCCAGTCTTCTCCTGCTCTATTGTATCATTTAAATAATATTCACATTGCTGCCTCGTTATCTTCAACTATAAATAATTCATACTGATATTTATAACTAATTAAATATCTCTGCCTTCAGTATAATTTTATTTCTATAGAGTCATAGATGCTTCCTCTAACAGTTTTTGTGTTAACTAAATAGCACAAATGAAAAATCTATCCCCTTACTTATTCTAGCATCATTTGTTACAGGCCTAACAGAGAAGATGTTAATTATAGAAAAGACTGGTTTTCATCTAGGGGGTGACTATTAATATTTAACATATATTAGATTGTTTGGCCTTATTCTAGATTATTAACACATTAATTCATAGGGTTGTAAGATAAAACATGGACAATATTGGGACATACTTATACTAAAAAATTACTTCTCATTTAAAATTCAAATTTAAATAGACACCTTGCATATTTTATTTGCTAAATTTGGCAATTTCATTAGTTCAACAAATATTTATTTTGTGCCAGATATTTAGAACAATGAACCAAACAGAATAAGCCCCTCCTTTCATGGAACTTATATTCTAATTAGGTGATTGGGCTATTAATATATCAGGTAGAGATGAAGAATATTAAAATTATGAGGAAGCTTGAGACATGTAAAGATGGCAGCTGTTTATCATAAAGGGAGGACACATTATTCACATTCCATGCAGGCAGTGTGGAAAGAGAGCACCAGGGATATGAATCAGCAGCTATGAAATCCCTCGGGTGTATGTAATCTTAAAATATTTAAAGAGAAAGATAAAGACAATTAGGAGGGGGGAAGTGTTAGGAAATGAGGCTGGGTAGGTAGTTAGGAGATAGGTCATCAGGACATTTGTAGGAATATCTCAATATCTCTAAAGCCAAGTGAAAGAGTTTCCCAGAGGTGAAAAACTCTGCATATGCTCTTAAAATCAGGAATGAATATTGACATTGACCTCAGGGATATGGAGGTAGCTGGCAACCTTAAAAAGAGTTGTTTTGTTAAAATAATGAGGATAAGTTTGATTGTAGTAATTCCACTGAAGACAGAGATGCAGAGAAGGTGAGAGAGCATCTATAAACAACTTCAGGAAGTGTTCTATAAAAGGAGAATCTGTGGGATCAGAGCTTGAAGGAGATATGATCTCTTGGGATGTTTTTTATTTAAGATTGTAATGTTATGTCATGTTTTTATGCTGATGGGGAAAAGTGATAATGGAGCAATGACTGTGGATAATTATAGAAGCAAATTCCATAAACAGGCAGAGGGGATTAGATCAGTGCTCACGGGATAGATTGACTTAAGATGAGCACAAAGGGGGGCCATGACATGAGCTCAGGAACAGCAAGCTAGTGAATTTAGTGGTAGTATAAGAAGTTTTCTTCAGATTGTTTCTATTTACTCACTGAAGTCAGAGTGAGACACCCACTGAGACCATACTGGGAAGAGGAAATGTTCAAAGACAAGAAAAGTCTTCTCTGGAAGTGGGAGGATGGGTGAACAGAAAAAAGTAGTAGGATTATAATTTCAATTTTATTCAAACCATTAAATTTACATAAGACCTGACATATTTAGCAAAAAGATGAAAACACCTGAAGATAAACTAAACTATCTGGTCCAATTTCTGAATGAACTAGAATATGGGCACCATGAGGGGAAGGACTGTTTACTGTTTTCACTGTGCACAGAACACTGCCTGCATGGAGTAGATTCCTGAGAAATATTTGGTGAGTGCATTAGTAAATGAGAAGTGACTGTAACTCTTTTCGGTTTTACAAATGATCTTCTCACCCACAAGTATTTATCTTCTCACTTCCACCTCACACATTTTTGGTAGCACTTTTCAATTTTTTAAAAAATATATGTCCATTTTTTAAGAAAACATTTTGTGGTTTATAGTCTTCTATTTTTAATTTGCCAGAACATTGTTTTGCAGTATCTAATGGAGAGTTTAAGAACTTCATGAACTAAAAGGCACATATTGCCAAAATTAAATGAACTAAAAAGAACAAAATGTTTGGGTAGAGTTCAAAATTTTAAGCTCTCAAGGAAAAAGAATGCAAAACTTGAATCTTAGTTTCTCATATTCTGACGGTAAACATAAGAAATACAAGAGTCTAGACTAAAGGACCAAAAATTTTATGAAAACTCCCAACTGTAATGTGCTAGAGGATTCTTAAACCAAAATCCCACTAGCTTGCCAAACAACCACACTTTTTTTCTTTCAATGTGTTTATTTTTCTACAGCAATAGCAGTAGAAATTTTACTAAATCCCAAGCTATTTCCAATCATTTCACCAAAAAAAAAGTGGTTGGCTTTATATGCATATTGAAAAGTTGTTACTCTCAACCCCTCAAGAATATTAAAATTATTCTTTCCCAGAAAACTCACAAACATCCAAAATATATAATTTTGCTACCAAGTATAGAATGTAAATAAAAGTAGCATCACACCTATTCAAAAGGTGATAGACATTTCTATTCAAATAGGTTTCGCATATTTTTCTATAATTTTGCTAGTGTAAATTCAGCATTGGATTATTGGATAAATAGCTATGAGCAACTGTATGGCTTTGTAAACACATAGTTAAATTTCTTCAGAAAATGTAACAAATTACTAAACAAATTTTATAGTATTCTGCCAGCATTGACTTTGGCATTTAAAAAAATTTTTTTACTTAATATACAGTAAAAATCACCTTTCATGGGGTATGTTCTATCAGTACTGGCAATACATAATATATATAGTCATGTAAACATACCAAAATTAAGATATGGGGCAAGTCTATCACCCCCAAGGGTGTTCCTTTGTAGTAAACCTCTCCACACTTCAACTATTAGAAACCACTGATCTGTTATTCTTATAAGTCACCTTTTCCAGAAAGCCATATACTTGTGCCTATATACCACAAATTCTTTTGTGTCTGTATTATCTTACTTGACATTGAACAGTTGAAATTCTTCCCTATTTTTTATGGGATTTAAATAGTCTGTTCCTTTTATTTCTATATTTCTGAGTAGTGCTCGATTATATAGTTATACCAGTTTGTCTATCCATTAATCAGTTGAATTGTTTGCAGTTGGGAAGAAGATTATAAATAAAGCTGCTACAGACATTTCATTGCAAGTTTTTATGTTAATCCAAGAATTTTTTCTGCTCAGTTAGTTGGCTTTTTTTTTCAATTATTTATCCCATACTTATTCTGCATTTTTTAAGTACACTTGGTACAAATTCAGACTATCCCAGCAAATACTGGTGTCCCAGTTTAAGCAACACAAGCGTAGGTAAAACCATGTTCAAGACAATGCACATAAAGCTCTTAGTGATACCGGGCAAATGAGGCTTCAAAATTTGGCCAAAGGCAGTGCCCCAATTGCTTACCGGTCACTACCTTGGTTCTGTACCCTCGCACAATTGCAAGGCTACTCAGGCTTAGGAAACAATAACAATGGAATTTATTTAACAAACAGGGAAAAGCAAAGAATTACTGAAGTCGACATATGGCCGTTTACCTTACGTAAAGCAATGTCCAGTCCTTTAAGTCCCAGAAAAGTAACAAAGGTGGCGTCTTCCTGCCACTGCTGACATGGAGCTCTTCTTCCAAACAGTAGGCCACGTTTCCAAAATGGCGTCTTTCTTTTTCTGCAGAGGCACAACAATCAGAATGTAGGCCAGGTTCCAACTCACGAGGACAACACAGAACACAACTGGAGATGCTCCCAGAACTGCCATGATACCCCAGCACAGCACCAGGCCAACACTGAAAAGAGCATCTACAGTGGTCAGACGGCCCAACAGACTGCACTCACGCATTTTAGGAAGGCGCCCGCTTCAGGTCTCTGCCTTCTTCCTTCAGCTGCAGTAAAGACAAAACTGGGAGCAGTTTCCGTCCCTCAGCTACTTGCAAAGCCTCCAAAGTCGCTGGCCCCAAAGTCACTGAAGATTCCAAAAATGCTCAATCTGAAATTCTATATCACAGCGACTCAAAACTTCTGGCATCTGATTTCCAAACTCTCAATCTCGGGTGCTACATTTTCTGCCGCTGATTCCTCTATTCCTACAACACGGCGTTTGCTTCCTCTATTCCTTCAGCATGGCAACTGCTTCTTCTATTTCTCCATCATAGCAACTGCTTCTTCTTTTCCTACATCATGGTGACTGACTTCCCCTTCTCCTTCAGTTCCTTTTATTTCTCATCAGACTCTCCACCCCAAACTGCAAACTTAGCATTTTCCCTGGGGCTATTCATTCTCATCAGCAAACCCCTTCCAGGGGGCACCACCTTTACTGGACTTTGGACTCAGCCCGGTTACATTAGCTCTTAGCACTTAGTGGAAATTTTGAAAATATTAATGATATAAAGATATTCTCATAAATAATTGTGAAGCCTCAAAGTATTCAACTGGGTAACCTTTTTTTAAAAAGTGATTCCAACCTTCAAAAATACATAAGACACAAAAACTCCTAAAACTTAACATTACCTGAATTACTTAAAATCTGAATGACCCATGCCAGTGTTATACAACATTTTTAATTCTAAAACTAAAATAATAATAATTTCCCTGCACAGGAGGACTTTACAGATTCATTGGAGAAGGTTACCCTGTATCTGAAGAGATACCTAACAATACAGGACAGGAGGTTAAGGATTTCAGAGTGCTTTATTTAATATCAGAGTGAATAGGTACTAATGGAGTTCAGAGTTGGGATCAGGAGGAAAGCCTTGTAGAAGAAAATGGTAAAAATGAACATTGCTGTGTCTGAAGGAGAACTAGGACATTTCCTGTGAAGTTGTACATTTCTTTTATAATGGGTACATCTTAGAGTGTGAGGGTCATTTGGACAGGCTCTTGCCACCAATTTGTCTCCCAGTCCTTGAACAGAGCTACCATGAGTCACAATATCACCCAAGATAATGAGAAAACCCCTTTAGCACCCAACAGCAAAATGGTAGTTGTCTGTGTATCCAGAGCACATCATTAAGCATCTTCTTCTAAATCTGTCTGGTAATGCCCATACAACGGATTACACAGCACCACTATTAAATTTGGATAGCATTAACAAAGAAGGATGAAGGACTAATGAGTCATTCTTTGGTAAAGCCAACTGATTCTATTTGCACCACAAGCTAAGCAAAGTCAGATGCGGCTAAGTCTCAATTCACATATAATTTTGTGGGTAAAAAAATGTTATTCTCTAATGCCAAGAAGAATATACTTTTAGCAAGTTTCCCAAAATGTGTCAACCTAACATACTATATCAAAAATATTTTTTATGAAAAAGCACATATTCCTTTCCATTTCCTACCTCTTCCTCTCACTTTTCTTCCTACTTCTTCATTCCCATGCCTCTCACTCTTCCCTTCTCATAGACACATACCTCTGTTTGCAGTCATCAAGATGTGTGCTTATTTTCACACTTAAGAAAGTCATTCTCAGTCATCCAATCGCCAAAAAGTACAACCTATATTATATCTATATCGTTAATTCATGAGTATATTCATTCATTAATCAATATAGCAAATGCTAATTACATGTCTTTGCCATGCATCGGGCACTAAGAATACAGGAAAGATTACAGCACTGTCTCTGTGTTCAGAGTCTAACAGTGCAGATAAAGATATAAAACACAACTGGAAGATATGAGCAATGAGCAATGACAGAGGAGAAGTAATGCCCAGTGTTGTGTGAGCACACAGAAGGGTCACTCAACACAGTAACATTTCTGAAGGAGATAATCCTTAAACTGAGTCCTAAAAAGGTAAATAGAAGGAAGTCAGATTAAGAAACTAAAAACAAACAAACAAAAAAAAAAACTAAAAAGAAAGGCGATATCCCAGTTAGAGGATATTGCAAATAAGAAAACAAATTCTGTAGAACTTCAAATGGTTTTTTAAAACTGGTATGTATGTTGCATTTGGAAAGACTCTAATAAAATTGCACACACATTTTTAGTTCATAAGATTCTCAACTCTCCAGTCATGACACATTTCTTTCCTTCCTAAAATTTAAGAATTTTTAAATGAATGTGGAATTAATTTAGTTGATCTGGAGGGTTAAAATCAAACTCAAATCCTCTCTGCAGGTCCTGCTCAGGCTGTGTGGTGCAGGTCAAGTCCTCTCCCAGAGGACTCTGGGCAGCAGAGTCTGTGGAGCTCACGATACACCTTCTCTCCCTTTGTTCTGCACACAAATAAATCCCATTCCCTGACCTCCTTGCTAATAGGCTGACATCTTGAAATCCACTTCTGGGAAAATGGAATGTGTACAAAGGTGATTTATTCCACTTCCAAACCTGGCTTATAAAAATCCCCCCCAGGGGGCTATTGTTTGGGTTAAATAATATACATAGAATGTTTAGAAAGCACCAATAAATATTAACTATTGTTTTTGTTATTTACCTTAGTTGGCTTTAGAAGATAAAAACATTTAGAAGGATTACACCACCAGTAACTAAAATATATGTAATTTGTTGCTGAAAAGACGTATGTCCAGTTATCTGAAAACTACTTAAATGGAACTTCTTATTTTAATGAAGCCAAGCTAATGATAGCTTAGTGTCCCCATTTCCTAGGTAACAGACTAACCTGAAAGGAGAAGCTGAAGTGTTGCCTCACCCAGCAGCAGCGTAGGGAGGAGCAGAGCAGGATAAGAGAGATTACTCAAAGTCCATGCAAAGCAATGAAAAGCCTAGAGGGCCTTAGAACGAAGTAATGAGCCTCCATCCAAAGGCAGTCTCATATTTATTAGCATCAGGTACAAAGGTGGGTCAAGTAGGAGAGAGTATACATGCTGGAAAAGCAGTTATTGCGATGTAAACTAGGGTGAAGTGACCAGGGGCTACTGCCTGGGGCTCTATTCTTCTTGCTAGAGGAAGTATATTATCTCTACTCTAATGTCTGCCTGCTGTTTGTAGCAGATACTGGCTTCCCACTATGTTCCTCATACCAGGACTTTTGCTCCCTGCATGACCCTACACCTAGCTGACAAGCAGGAATTCTGGACACTGAGACAATATTCCAGAATATAAGGAAGGCTAAAGGTCCACACTGAAGGTCCCTCAAAAAGTTAAACTTAAGTCCCAGGACTCATGTTTACTAATCCAGAGGAGGATTTTACTGTTTGGCTTTTTCCTCTGCACCATTCTTTCTTGAATAGTGTCCCTTGAAATGTCTAGTCTTGTCTTCCTGTTGCTATTTTGTCATTTCTTCCACTCACCCACATTTGGAGGTCACTGAAATTCAAAAGCACCCCTTACCATACAATGAAAAGAAAAACTTCCAAGTATTCATTTGGAACAATTTCTCGAATGTTAAGCCATCATAAATCACTTTTTTAAATGCCTGTGTGCATTTGTGTATAATTTCAGGGGATTCATAAATATTTCTCCTAAACTTTTGATTTATCTTAGACAATCCATGATCTAGTTTAGGTATCTTTGACTTCAAGCCATTAGGTGTGACTACCTGCTGAAGCAGAGTACATTTTTTTTTCTAGCAGTGCTGCCTTGCTAAAAACCATAAGCAAAATTGATTGTTAATACTACACATGCAGTTTACCTTCCTCCATAGCCAAGCCAGAAGCATCTATTTTTCCTAATCTAAAATCTCCTTACAATGTATGTTTTTCTATAACTATTCTTGAATTATCAAGGCATTCTTAAAATTGACCCTCATTTAATTTCAGTCTTCCATGATTATTATCCAAAATTTAAATTCTGCTTGGAATTCAGTTTCTAGTCAATAATTCAAATATTCAAACATAATACTATGATGAAATTTTTTCAAATTACTTCAGTCCTGCTTTCAGCTTTTCCTTCTCCATAATGTTCCTAAATAATAAAATGCCCTACTGTAACTCTAATTCTTCTCCTTTATTTCTTTGGAAGAGTCTGTGGTTGCACACCATATATCAAAAGAAGAAACACAGCATGCCTTATAAACCATTAGACCTTGATTTATTCATTGAAAAGATGCTAAAAATATCCACATAAATTGAATTTATATCCTTCATTTTTAAGATTCCTAAATTTGAAGAAATTTCTAAAAATATCTTCAAATTATTTATTATATTGGAAATATACTGAAATTATATTGAAATAATGTTTTATTTTGTTTTCTCTAAAAAAAAATCAGGAAATGTCATAAGAGATGGAAGTGGAAAAAAATATTACCATGGAGAGCACATAAAAGTGAGAACTAAAATAGGCATTCGGGGCTTTTAGTCAAACAAGCTTATTTTACAGATATGGAAATTGAAATCTAAGGTATTTCAACAGCTAGGCTAAGGGGAAGACCTACTGAAGGAATGATGATGGACAGACCTGGTAAAAATAGGAGGCAATGAAATGCTTAGCTTGCCAATTCTTTAAAAATGAATACAAAAGAAGTTTTCCCATCTAAACTTTTTCAGCATGACAAGTAGTTTCTTCCTAAATTCAGAGTTTGAGACTTTGTCATTCAACCCTTGGGTGACGGTAAAAGAAAAATGATTAAAATGTCCCCATTTATACATGTCTTAATGCATTTTTTATTATCATCATTTCTATTTAAGTCCCTTCATATACTACTAACAGAAACCTTAAAATGTGAATATTTCTCATTGCAGAGACTTAAAAAGTGGCTTTTTCTCCTAGTAATCTATAAAAATGCAGTTTTACTAAGTGAGTAAAAAACAGGGATAGGAACAGGAGTTTTACACTCCAGTCTGACTTCAAATTCCTTCTGATTTAACCTCAGACCCTTCTTTTTTTTATTCTTCTACCTTCTTTCAATCATTCCTGAATCCTTAAAGAATTCAATGAAGTGTTTCTTTCTTTATATCAACTGCTGCTTTGGTGGAGATGCACCATGTTAAATAATGAAGACTTGGCAAAGATGGCTTTAGCAGAAAGTCATTTTACTAGAACACAAAGTTGTTTTTTTAGAAAGTTGTGTCCATCCAACATGATAAACTACCTGTGCCTGGAACCACCAGACCCCTAAAGATGTTAAATTATTGCAAGCATTAATTACTGCATATGCCTTTTAAATGTGGCCATATATAAATAATTTTGCCAATTTTCTTGATCATATATGCAGAATAATAAATTTTCATCTTTTTAAAAAAACTTTAAAGTGTGCATGCTGTAGGTTAAACAGCTTAGATATAAATAGGAGTGAATTAGAGTTTACTGTGCAGTGTTAGATGTTGGCTCAGCAGTTTCTCTCACAGGAATAAAGGATGGTGCTGCTTCTGTTTTGAGTATCATTGTCATTTTACCCTGGAGAAACTATAATTTTCCCTTTCCCACAGCACCAAAGACAAGCGAATGGACTTCTCTAATCACAGCAGCTTGTAAACACAGAGTTGTTTTGAACTTAAAGATCTATAATCCAAAGGTTGCACTCATGTTTGGCTATCACCTCCCCAAAAAAGCTGTAGTTCTGATAATAACTTTAATACTTTTAATGCATGTCATTTAACTCTTTATAATAATTTCCAAGAAGCATCTCCAAGATACTCCTTAGTTAGCACTATTATTACTGTTTCTTAGGATATACAACATCCATGCAATATTTGCCTCCATCCATCTATACTAATTTTAATTAAAGCCATATAGCACCTGGCTACTGGAGAACGTTGAAATATCCTGCCTGGTATCTATCTGTAACAAAAACCCTCACAAGTTATCAGTCATGTGATTAACTGGGGAACTGCTATCAGACCTTAGGTAAATGCCAGAGAACCATCAATTGCACAGCAACAAATTCAGGTTAGCAAGGCAGGAACACAACGGATAAGTATTTAGGTGCAATGGCAGCTTTAATTGGCTTGAATCAGGGCCAGATGGAAAATCGGTGCTCTGAGAACCATTGCCACCTGCAAGGAATGCAAATATCCATCTCCTGACAACAGCGAAAGAGGATATTTTTTAAGGTCATGGCAACTCTGAAAATCTCAGACAACAAAAGGGCTGCATGTCAACCTTAACTCTTCCTGAGTCGAAAGAGTGTTTTCAGCCTTTACGTTTTTTTTTTTAACTTTTTGGTTGGAAATCAGTCATTTGACTGTCTTCAAATAAACAAGCACTTTACCTCAAGACTAGGAATTTTTAAAACATTTATTTTTTAATACTTGTTAGTGTGGTTGTTTTAAGAAATTTATTTTTACAAAACGTAAGAGGGAGAATAAAAGTTTACTTCAACAACGTCTTTCTTCATCTTAATGTATACATCAATATAATGCACGGATGAAATAAAGCAATGATCTATGGATCTCTAAATCCCACCCGTTGCTCACAGAGTGTCCAGAATGAAGCTGTGAACACCTCAGGTAGTAAGTACCGTGGGACTAGCGCCAACCCTTGATCCAGTTGTGCAGTAGGCACAACACTCACCCTTCTTTCGTGAACACTGCTGGCTTTTGCATTTGTCTGAATACCTGTTGCTGCCCCCTGGTGGCCCAGGGGTTCCTACTACAGAGTTCCTTGATTTCCGGGAATAAGAACTCACCCAATTCATGTCCCCACGCCTGTTTTCTTTTCTAAAGTCACAGAGAAGATTTTTGAAAGTTTAAAAATAATTTATACTGACATTTTCTCAAATCAAAACTGCAATAACAACTATAATAAATGTTTACAGAATAAGATCACTAACAAAATCTTATATAACAAAAATCTTGTATCCACACTTCATTTCATTTGATTTTGTGTTTACATGCGTGTTTATAGGTATACATAAATGATATATGTATATATCATTTATGTATACCTATAAACACACATGAAATATTTATCACATATTTATGAATGATATATGTATATATGACATAAATATGACATATATACATATATCATTCATAAATATGTATCATTTATGTATCATTTATCATTTATGTATCATCATTTATGTATCATTTATGTATCTATCATTTATGTATCATTTATGTATACCTATATATGACATATTTATGTATACATTTATGTACATAATGTACATTTATGTCATATATACAATATCATATATAATATCATGATAGGAGCTGCTATGGGCTCAACAATTACTAGATGCTAGGTATACCTATTGTATTATTTAATCAGAAAAATTCCACGAAGGTTGTTTTACATGTGTAGATGTAAGTTAAAGAGCATGCTATTGGGTCTGGATCCTAAGAAACAAAGATATATGAGTTATAGAAAGATAAAAGAAGGAAGAGAATGTAAAGAAATAAGAGTTCAGGAAGAATCATGTTTTTCACTAGAGAATCTGGACAACTTTCTTAAATAGGGGTTTGATTTTTCTTTATATTGGTTATGTATTTCAAATGCTAAGATAGTTATAAAAAAGCACAAAACTCTTCTCCCTCTTTGAAGCATTTTCCTATGAACTCATGAAGCTCCATAATGAATTGTAGGCAAATCCTCATATACCTGCTTCTTCATCTTCAGAATTCCACATTTCCTCAGGTATTTGATATAAAAAGTTTATGAACAGAAGGCTAAGAAATAGTATACTAGATGCTGATCTAAATACGTAATGCTTTGTTGGGTAATATAAAGACAACAGTGGAAAAACTCTACTAGCCATCTGTCCCTTGGTGTCCTGAAAAATATTTCAGACATAGTAAGAGAAGAGACACATGCCAGATTTTGACAGGATTCTAAATTATACCTTTCTTGGGTATTTTAACATCTTTTTTTCTTGATATCTAAAAATCAAATAATAATAAACTGTCTAATTGTTTTGAGCACTCTAAAAAGTGAAAATAGATGCAAACTACAACTCATAATCATAATGTGTCCAAAAATTTGGATGTTTTCAATCTAACTAATGAT
>PVIJ01016406.1:0-32827 GCA_004024925.1 Scalopus aquaticus
CACCCCTAAACCAACAGCCTCTTCATGGACCCAACCGCCCCCCAAACCAACAGCATCCCCGTAGACCCGACCGCCCCCAAGCCACCAGCGCGAGGACCCCCCGGAGGCGCCCCGCCTGGCGCGGGGCGGCGCGGGCTCACCCTCTTGCGCAGGTTGTAGGTGAGCACGAGGTTCCGGGAGAAGGAGTGGGAGAAGGCCGCGTAGAACTCCAGCACCTTCTGCAGGGCGTCCCGCTTGATGACGTGCAGGTCGCAGTAGGTTAAGGCGCGCACGTTGGCGCAGGACTGGGCCAGGGTGACCTCCTTCCAGAACACATCCCCGAACACGTCGCCTTTCCCTGGGAGAGAAAACGGGGTGAGGAAAGCGGGGCCGGGGCTCCCCTGCTCCCCAGAAGGGCCGCCCGCCGCCGTTCTGCAGCCCGGGCCAGAGAGGCAAAAGCGACTCAATCTGGAACCTTAACAACGAGCGTCGCTTAAGGGGCTCCGCATAGCTCGTCGGGGCACAGAACAAAGGCGCCGCGCCGGGCCGGGCCCCCGTCCACGCTGCGCTCGGCCCTCCGCTGGCGACTCCGCAGCAAGAGGGGCCCGCGACTCGGTCACCGGCCGCCGCGCCGGGTCTCCTCGCCCACAGTGTGCCCTGCAGCGAGCAACTGCCTGTGTCCCCCACGCTGCCCACGCAGTGTCTGGCACACAGCAGGTGCCTTGTCGATATCGGCAGGCAGCAGAAGCGAGGGAGGCGAGCCCCGGCTGCTCTGGGGCGGCGTGGGCGCCACGGGGGCTGGAGATCGGGCGCCAGCATCCGCGACGACCGCCGGGAGCAAGGGGCCAGGCAAGAGTAGGGCGCTGCCCGCCCACACCCCGTCCGCGCCCCAGGGGTGTGTCTGCATCCCCTGCCTTCTCCCTCCACACCGTGTCCCTCGTCCCTGCTGAGGGGCCCTCCCCCGGCGTCTCCAGCATCCTTTGCCCCCGGCCCCCGCAGTGCGATGCAGCAAGCACGGCCCCGTGATCTGGGCCGCGGCCCATGTTCTGGGTCCCAGAGCCGTGTTCTGGGCCATGACCCCGTGTTCTGGGCCACGGCCCTGTGTTCTGGGTCCTGGAGCTGTGTTCTGGGCCAGATGTGCCCACCAAGTCCCTGCTGTTCCCACCGGGGACACTGTCCCGCCCACCCTAGCGCCGCGCCATGTCACCCTCTGTCTGAGGGGAACCTAACTCATTCCTGGCACCACCTCTGGTTACAAATAGCTCGAAATGTTGTTTATCTTGCTTTAAATTTTCAGCGCAGATAAACCTAAATTTGCGTCCCCAGGGAGCTGCGAAGGGCGAGCAGGGGAAGGCCCAACGCTCCGAGCAGCACAGAGGCCGCGGCGCCAGCCCCCGGCCTGCGCTCGGAGGGCCCCGGCCTCCCTGGCCCCGGACAGGTGTGGCCCCCCAGGCCCCCGCTGCCCGCGAGCCCCGCTCAGACAGCGCGGGCGCCTCCGGGTGCTGCAAACGGAGCACTCTCACTGACGAGCAGGGCTCCACGGACCCACCGCCAGGAAGAGACACGCTTTGGGGCGACAGTGCCCCTGAAACGCTGCTGCTTCCAGCCCTTTCCAGGTGTTTCCAGCCCTATGCCCTGGTTTCGTGGGCGGGACGAGGCCATTTCCCATGGAGACAGGCCACACGCGGGCTGGAGCCTGAGCCTGCCGCACGCGCTGAGCTGCGGTCACCGCTCCCTGCACCCCGAGGCCCCAGCGCCTTCGGCCTGTCTGCAGCTCCGGGAGAAGCTGCTCCGCCCGAGCCGGTGGCAAGGCCGAGCCCCCAACCTGGGCTGGTGAGGCTCCGCCTGCACCAGAGGAAGGGGGCCCCGAGGCCCGGCCCCAGGAGCCCGCCGGCCCCGCCTGGGTCTCAGGAACACTGGTTCGGAGGAGGCTCCCCCTGGGCCCAGGCCCGGGGCAGAGGACAGCCGGCCTCTGCCGGTCGTGCCCAGGAGCAGCGGCAGAGCTCCAGACCAGGCCTGCAGCCTGCGGCGGCCAGGAGCAGGGGTGAGGTCCTCGGGCGCTACATCTGGGCAGCCTGTCGCGGCTGAGAGGCCGTGGGGGTCGTGGCTGGGACGGACGGGCCACGTCTCCAGTCGCCGCCCCAGAGAGGGCAAGGTCACTCCCGGGAGCAGCCGGCGCACGGCCCACTGCAGGTGCGTCGTGACGCGCCGGGGGTGGGTGTAGGCCCGGCGAGGGGCCCCCCGGTTCTCTTGGAAGTCCGTGTCTGCATAGCTCTCGGGGCACAGAACAAAGGCGCCGCACCGGGCATGGCAGGAAGCCAACGGCGCGTTGCAAGGGCCCAGCCGCTGCGGGGAGGGTCCCCCAGGTCCTGGCGGGAACAGGCGCCGGGAGCAGCAGGGGCCCCGCCAACGGGAGACGAGCCCCCCGTCCGCGGGGGTGCTCTGTGACCCCGCAGCTGGGAGCCGGCGCCCCGCCCGGCGCCAAGGCCTCGCCATGGGCGCCGCTGGCGTGAAGGCGCAGGCGGGATGTGAGGGTGGCGTCGGGCTGAGGCCGCCGGGCAGGGCCCCAGGGAGGGGGGCGCTCGAGGGGGAGCGGGGGCAGCTGGGGCGCCTGCTGGGGCCCGGCCTGGGCAGAGGATGTGGGGGCAGCTCCCCGCCCCCCGCCCGTGTGGAGGAACGTCCTCCGAGAACAGAAGGTGCCCGAGCAGCAGCCGCGAAGCGCCTGCAGCAATCCGGGCATTGATTAGTTTATTACTGGGCGCCGGGTACAGAATGTTAAAAGCTGATGTGCCAAGTTTCTGAAATACATTCGAAGTGGACGTTCTGAGCCGGGGAAATTAAGAAAAAAGGCGAGCAAATAAAGCGTCTCATTAACACCCTGAGACAGCGCCCCGCAGCCACCCCCACTCCGTGCAGCTGTCGCGCACCTCCACATGGCTGTGGGCACGAGCCACCCACGGCGCCGATGCGGGGCGAAGGACACTCGCAGATGGGGCGGCACGTGGCGCCAGGGCCGGGCGGGCGCCAGCAGCCTGGCACGGAGGAGGCCAAGAGCCCAGAGGCGGCAGCCGCAGTGGCTCGCCAGCACGGAAGGGGTACGTGGAGGGGCACGGGTGGGGAGGCAAATTCAAGGGCCCCAGGGGCACCAAGTGGCCTCCTCAAGGCTAGAGGGGCAGAGAGGCAGATGCTGAACGGACGCTGAGTTTGGCGCCCACAGAGAAGGCCCGTCTACGCAGGCGGCGCCCGGGAGTGGGCAGGGCAGGGAGCCCCGGGGCTGCCCCACTGCCCGATGTGCCTCGGCAGGCCCGCTCCCTGGGATGCGGGACGGAGCCGCACACGCTGTGAGCTAGAACCGTCAGCTGCTGCTGCTGTCGCGTGACCCACACCCGCGGCAGGGTGGGCGGGGGTGGCAGGCAGGAGGCAGAGAGGCGGACACTCGGCCATCACAGCGTGTTGGGGGGGGGGGCAGGGAGCGTGCAGCTCAAGGTCAGGGGCAAGGAGGCTCCCGGAGGATGAGGTCCGAGCCTCAGCCTGGGGGCGAGCTCCAGTGAGCAGCACGGAGCTGATCGAGGGGGCAGACGCAGCACATGCCAAGCCCTGAGGCCCAAGCTGTGGCTTCAGGAGCCATCAGGAGCCTCGGGCTCGCCGTCTGGCTCACCTGCAGACGGGGGTCTCACCTGCAGAGGTGAGTGACGAGGCAGGAGGGTGCCTGGCCTCCTTCCGCTGCAGACCCCCCGGCGCCCGACAGCCGCACGCGGCACGGACCCGCTGTTTAAACACCAGGTCGGCTACTCTGTTGGGGGTGCTGAGAGGGCCAGGGACACGGGACAGGGGGTAGCCCCCACTGCCCACCCAACTGCCTGATTCCTCCTCAAGTCGTGCGCATGATGAGATGTGGGAACACAGGAGGTGCTTAATAGTCACCACCGCAAAGGAGAATCTTCTGAACAGCCCAGGAGGCAAATTCCGGGACTCATCAGGTTAAAAGGACGGAGGGGCCCCGTTTCAGCCTCTCACACCACCCCCCACCTCCTCAGCTAGGGAGGGGCACAGGGGCCGGGCACCACTCGAGGTGCTAGGAAGGCCAAGCCAGACGCAGAGCTCTGCCCTAAGGCGCTGCCCCCAAGCCGGCTTCCCCTGGTAGAGACGGAAGCCCGGGGCTTTAGCTGGGCACACGGCGCCCGAACTGCTGTGGCCATGCGCTGCCCGGGAGGGAGAGGGCCAGAGGGGCCCGCAACCTGCCTCAGACGTGGAAGTGACCTTCCAACCATCCCTCACCTGCCTCCGGCTCGCCAAGCCCCTCCCCGGGCCTCTCAGGACCCAGCCGATGCCCAGCTCTGACCGTTCTGACCCTCATGAGCGATGCTGCTTGGCCCCGCCCACTTTCCTCCATGCTGGTGACCACTGAATGGGGGAGGCCCCCGTCAGCCCCAGAGCCTCCCGGCGGGTCTCCTTGCCCCCGGCCCACCCTCCACGGCCCCCTCTGCGGGAGCAGTCTGTGACCCCACCCACCCCCGCACGGGTGAGACGCGGCTCACCCTGCAAGCCGCAGCTGGGCCACCACCGTCAGGAAGCCTGCCTTGATTTCGCCTGGGTGTTGGCCTTGCAGTCCCCATGGCGCCCTGCACCTGCTCCCGCCCGACTCCTGGGGCTGTGGGCCCCAGCCCTCCCCACGACCGAGACTGTCAGGGGCGACACCTCGACAGCCACAGACACGGCCGAGCGGGACACAGAGCCAGTCCGAACGAGACGCGGCACATCCCAGGACCTGCGGGAGGTCTGGCCTTGAGGGAGCCGGCGGCCCTGTGGCTCACCCGGCCCGCTCAGCGCGGGGCTGAAAATGAACAAACTTGCAGAGGAGAAAGAGAAGGCCCGTCAGAAATCACCCCGGCGCGGGGCCTCCCTGCTGGCGCAGCGGTTGGGCGCTGCAGGGCGGAGCTGTCAGCAGCGGCGACGCGAGTTTGACGCCCGGCCGGGGAGATTCCCAGAAGGCGCAGCAGACCTCTCCTGCCTCGCCCGCTGTATTTCCGACGCTCCGCCTGTTCTGCTCCCCACTCTGTCTCTGGTGAACCCTCTCGCCGCCCCACGCCTCTGGCCCCAACTTGTATGCATAAATAAATAAATCTTTAAAATAAATAAATCTTAAAAAAAAAATCACCCCAGTGCGAATACGCTCCTGAACGGGCCTAAAGGTCCCACCGTGGCCCAGCCTCCCGCGGGCAAACAGCCGCCTCCCCTGCGGCTCACACCGGCCTCGCCCCAGAAAGCGGGTCACGGAGCTCGCTGAGAGCTGGGGGCAGCGCCGAGATCGCCAGCGCTGAGACCCGGACAGGGGCTGGCCCCCGAGTGAGACGTGGGTGCTGCGGGGTCGCCGGGCCGCGTGGGAAAGCAGAAAGCAAAGGGGCCCTGAGCCTCCCCCGAAGCCGGGCCGGCAGCCTGGCGCGCCCTCCCCGCTCCCTTACTCCAAGGCAGGTCTGCGCGGAGCCAGGGGACACCACGGGCACACACTCGCTGCCCCCGCCCGAGGCTGTATGTGAAACGTGTGTGCACCGATGAAGCCTTGGCAGCCTCCTCGGCGCTGCCTCGATTCACCGCTGCTGCTGCTGTCGCCGGTCCCCGCTGTGGGCACTGGAGTCCTGAGGACCTTCCCGCAGCGCCATCTGTGACCCTCCGGGGCTGGCAAACCCGTCTGTGGGGCTGCCCAGGCAACAGGATGAGGCGCGGAGGCCGCCCACCCTCCCTCGGCTCAGGCTGAACCTTCCCGCGCCCCTCAGGCGCTGGACAATCTGCGCTCTCCTCCGCAGGCGGGGGAGGGGCGTGACGGCGATTCCGGGGGCCCCCTGCCCCCACCCCCACCCCCGCGCTGAGCACGCACCCAGCGGCCCCACCCTTCCGTAACTGAGCTCAAGCCTTTCACCCAGACGTGACCCAGGCCGTGCGGGTCCAGAGTGCCAGGCGGGTACCGCCCCGGCCCCAGCCGGCTCCTGCTCCAGGACGTGCGCGCCGCGGGGTTCTCAGACGCCCCTCACAGGCGCTGTGCCCCCACGCTCACTCGTCCTCGATCTTCAGAGTTCAGCGCAGGCCCCCACCCCTGGGGGCTCTCCGTCCCCCGCAGGTGTCTGCACGTCCGGTCACGGCCCTTGTCGCCCCTCACGCCCCCAGACTGGAAGCCCTCAATGCCCGGAGAGGCCTCGTCACTGAGACACCCCGGGGTCTCGAACAGCGCTGGGCACGAGACGGGCGCAGCCGGGAAGACGGGAGCAGGCGGCCGGGCCGTGCCCGCATCTGAGCCAACCCAGGCCCCGGAGGGCGTCTGTCCAGCCAGGGCCACACCTACCTAGGATGGCCACCACCTCGTCGTCCTGGATCACCTCCAGGGAGCCGGAGACCACGAAGCAGAGGCTGTCCACGCTCTCCCCTGCATGGTAGATGAGGTCGCCCGGGGCGCAGTGCACCGTCTGGAACTCCATGGCCAGGGCGCGCAGGCAGCCGTCGCTGGCCAGCCGGAAGGCGGGGTGCTCCTTGAAGACCTTGCGGTTGAGGTGCACGCAGATGTCGGCCCGCATGTCCTTGGGGCAGATCTGCAGGACCTGCGGGCGGGGCGGGCGTGTCAGGGCCGGCTGCGGGCGCCCAGGGCAGCCACAGCGCGTCCTCAAGGAGCGTCCGTGCATGCGGGCGAGACGGGGCGCGGGCCCCAAACACAGGCCAACACTGACGCCCGCAGGGGGCAGAGCCGGGGCCAGCCGGCATCCCGCAGGGCCGAGACACACGGGGTGCACTGGCCCTGGGCAGCCCGGCCCGCGCGGGCCCCTACCTTCTCGGTGTCGATGCCCCTGGACATGGACCAGGTGGACACGATGTAGTCCATGACGCGCTCGCTCAGCCCCTTGGGCACCTGGTAGAGCTTCAGGAAGTCGCGGACGCTGTTGAGCATCTCGTGGTACCGGTTGGTGTTGGCGTACATCTGCTGGAAGATGGTGGTCACGTTCCCGAAGATGGTGGCGTAGAGCAGCGCTAGGCAGGGAGGGGAAGCGCGTGAGCGTCCGGAGCGGGCGCGGGACACCCTCCCCCAGAGCCTCTGGGAAGGCCCCACACTGGCCTCGGCCGGGAGGCGGGGCCGCGATGGAAGGAGCCTCGAGCTGGGGCCACGGCGGGGGGCTGGCTTCACTTACGCTTAGCACAGAAGCTCGGGCGAGGCCCGAGACCAGCAGCCACGGCCTCCTCTGCGCTCTGCCCCAGCCCCAACCAGACCCGCCGCCAGCGCCGTCATCAAGCCCTGCCAGGCTGCCCCGAGCACGTGACCGCCCACCGGTGACCATGATCAGACGGCAAGCCCGCGCCAGGGGACGCTCCCGGGTGCTCTGCTGCGTGTCCCGAGAAGCTGCAGCGTCAGCTTCATCGCTGAGACACGGCACCATGGAGAAGAAAGTGGCTTTTGACAGTTAACATCGGGCCTGTGTGAGGCAGCCCCTCTGCACACCCGTTAGGTCACCGCAGAGGCCAGCAGCCCCTGACACCCGTGCGTCCCTGAATGTGGAGTCAAGTGCCACCCCCTCCAGGAAGCCCCCCGGCCCCTGCCTGGGAGGGTGGCCACACGTGCCAGGCATCTACAGAGCTGCGGCGCAGGGACGCCTCTCAGCCCCGCGCCACACCGCACCCCCGTCGCTGCCCGACAGCGGATGAGCTATGGAAGGGGAGCATCGCCCCCACCTTTCCGCCGCTGAACCCCGCCAGTCCCCAGCATCCAACACAACACCAGGACCCGAGACGTATTTGTCAAATTGGCAAACCGCACACACATTTGTGCTCTGGCTTTTCATAAAATTGAGTTGAGCGTATACCAAAAACTGCCAATGCTTAAAGCATAAAGTTCGATAAATTGGGACAGAGGCAGATGCTCAAAACCATGCCCACAAGTGAGAGCCCCCAAAGCTTGTCTTGTCTCTTTAAAGCCCCCACTCCCCAGCCTCCCGTCCCCCGCGCCCTGCTGTTCCTGCCTCCACCGCCAGCTTTACGCCGCGGGATCTGAGGTCAGCGGGCTTCTCCTCGTCCCTTCACTAAGACACAGTCGGCGCCGCCGGGTGCTGCCCCCAGCCCGGGTTGGAGCGTCCGCACTGCCCCGAGGGGGCCTGGCTGCTTCTCCGAGCCAGCCCCTCCCGCTCTGGCCGCGCCCTCCCCGCTTGGCCCCAGTGCGTCTGCCCTGTGCACCCCACATGCACTAGTGCAGCTGAAGTGGGGCGCCGACCAGTGACACAACAGACAGGAGCCTGTCCTCAGGGCAAAGTGTCAGTGCCCGAAGGAGACGTCTGCAACTAGCTTGTGCAGACGCGGACCGGACCTTTGACCACGGCGCTGACCGCGGTGCTGACCGTGCCGGGGGCCGCAGGGCTGGGGCCGCGGGCGGGGGCAGACTCGGGCTCATTTCGCCTCTGGGCCCACGCGCTGCACGTCCGGTCCCTGTGTGAGCGGCAGCGTCTGCTCTGTTACTGCCGCGCTTACAGGAACGTGGGGAGGACGGGGCGGGTGTGGGGTCCTGCTCATAGCGGCTGGTAACTGGCACTAACTTCCGCTTCCTGGGACGTGAGTCCACACCGAGGTCTCCGGCCTGGAAGGAGCTGGGACAGAGCGCAGAGCCGGCCGAGCGCCTGCCCGGCAGCTGGGCGCGGGGTCTGCTGAGTGAGTGACCCTGCCTTGCGGCGGCTCTGCCCGAGATGCCGTCAGCACCAGCACACGAGGTGCTCAGTAAACAAAGACACCAGCAGACAGCGCGGAGCCCTCCTAGAGGCTCCCGTCTGCACGCACGGGACACCCGGGGCGGCGCGGCCATCGGGGCTCCCCCGCCCCTCGCACAAGGCCCAGAGCCTCGGAGCCCCACGGTGGAAGGGCTGTGGCTCTCCCCGCCGCAGGCTCCTCTGCAGACTCGGGGACCGCGGCAACAGGCCCCAACCGCATGAGGCGCTTTCTGCATGGCGGGGGATGCGCCCTCCCGCCCCCGCGCCGGCCTGCACGTGGCCAAGCGGCCTGGCCTTCCGTGGCGCAGGTTCGGGCTTTTCCCTGTACAGAAACCTCCCGGAGGGTGGGAGTGGGAGACCCAGGGTCTCTCCCGCGTTCAGCAGGCGCTCAGCAAGTGCTGCCGAGCATGGAGCGACGGCCCCGGGTCCTGGACATTAGAGGGGTGAGAGTCACCAGCCAGACGGAGGTGCCCAAACCAAGGAGCTTCCGTCCTTGTGGGCTTTGGGGCGCGAGGCCGGGCACAAGAGGTGCTCTGGTCCCCGAACCTGCACTCGGCTCCCCTTCTCAGGGTTTCCAGTCCCAGGTGTGACGGATCAGGGCTCATCCGTGCTGCTCCCAGCTGCCCGCTCGCAGCCCTCGCCCCATCGGGGGGACGGGAGGCTCTGCCCTCTGCTTCCCGGGCGTCCCAAGCTCCTCAGAAGGACACACAACGGTGGCAGACTCCAGCCGCAAGGCCACCTGCACGCGGCGGGGACTCCGCAGCCTGCCCATCTGAGCCCCAGGGCCACGCTGCAGCACTGGCGTCTGGGAAGCGCTGCTGGCCCCGCCCGCCAGCCCAGCCTGCCCGGGGGCTGCAGGGAGGCCACCCCCAGACGGGGAGGGGGCCATGCAAGGCAGCAGAGACCACCAGGACGGCGGCTGGCCTCCCCGGCGGACACCGACAGCCATGCAGCCAGGGGGCGCAGCCTCCGGCCCTGGGCCCCCCAGAGGAACCGGCCACGGCTCTGACGGCCGGCCAGCCCGGGCCTCCTCAGCCTGGACGGCCCCTGCCCTGGGCGCAGGGAGGCCCCCAAACCACAGACTAAAACACAGGAGAAGTGTGGAAACTCTCATTTAATATCTTGCTAAAAATAGTGCAAACTCCTACAGCACAATGCGACTCTGGTGTCGAAGTCACTTAAGCAAACTCTGCCAGCGGAGACGAGGTTATTTTCAGCCCCTTCTCACCTGTCGAACAAAACCACAGCTCCCACTTGGGGCAACCCGCGATGCGAGCTGCTCAGCCTCCTTTGCACAGGCCTCTGAGAGCCCCACGAGACCCAGACGCCCCCGCGGCCGCCGACGGGCGGGGCGGGTGGGCTGGAGGCCTCTGCCGCTGTGGCTGAGGCCCTGGCCGAGACCCCCACTCCGCCGTGGCCGGCTCAGGCTGGCGCAGGCGCAGGCCCGGGCCTCGGCTCACGTCACGAGAGCCCTCTGCTCGCGCTGTCCCTGTGAGTCATCACGGCGGAGCTAATTACCAGCATTTGAAAGATCACACTTTTAAAAACCATTTCCAAAACGAGTCCTAAAATCCAACTGCAGAACTGAGGCTGAAGAGGGGGGTGAGGGGGGTCAGGAGAAGCTGGGGGGCAGGCGAAGCTGGGGGTACCCAAAGGACTGTGGCAAGGACCACGGGCGAGGTGAAGAGGTGTGGCACCCCGAGGCCACGGCAGGGCAAGTGGCTCCGCCGGCTCTGGCTGCTCCCGGAGAGACTCTTGCTTATGTACAGCGAGGCATTTTTCCTCCGTTTCAGAGCACTAGGGATCCGCTCCCGCAAGGCGCAACGATCACCATGGAAAACGAAACTGGGACGTCACAAAGACTGCAGAACGCCCGTTAGAGAAGTCACCTCTCCGGCAAGGAGCCGTGAAAGCCTCCCCGGCGCGGCCCGAGGTTGCGGCTCCGAGAGCTGCTCCCCGCGGGCAGCCCTGCCCCTGCTCCCAGCGCCCCTGGCCTGGTCACTGCGGTCTCCACGCACCTGCGCGGGGTGCTCCCAGGCGCCCTCTCGAGGGCCACGGCCAGGCTGACCCGGGGAACGGCCCGAGGCCAGCGCAGCTGAGCTGACCCGCGCGGACTGCAGGAGCAGCACGGTCACGAGAGGCCTCCGCCCTGGCCCTTCGCGTCCTGTGTGGTCTGAGTGTCTCCCCGAAATCAAGGTTGACGTTGGTGACACCAGACACACACGGGGCTTGGCTCTTACCCGTCTTAAACTTCAGTTTCCACGTGTACTCACGTTGACTCTACTTTGACAAAAGGAGCAGCAGAGGGGGACGGGCCACCGCGCGCCAGGCCTCCCCGGGCAGGGGCGTGGACCCTCGCAGCGGGGGGCCGCAGGGGCCGCCGCCGGCCTCCTCCTGGCCTCCCGCCCCACGCCGGGCCCTCGCCAGGCCTGCCCCCGCGGGCACGCTCGGTGGGAATGAGGGTGAAGCGCGGGGGTGGGCCCGAGTCCCAGGGGGCAGCCCGGACAGGGCTGTGCCCCCAGCGCGGGGGGCTGAGCACAGCGAGACAGCGCGAGAGGGGCACACTGGGGGCGGTGGGGGCGCCCTGGCGCCGGGGGGGGTGGGGCCCGGGTCTCGCCCACCCTGCAGGTCTCCTGGGGACGGGGACTCGGGCCATGCCTGCGGGAGCAGTCACGCGGGCTCCGGGGCCACGCAGCGCCCGCCCTGTCCTCGCAGAGCCAGCAGAGCAGCCGTGGAACGGGCCGGGGAAAGGGGAGGCGCCAGGCCCTGCCCACCCAGGGAGCTGGCGCCGGCAGGGAGGCGAAGCGGGGGGAGCCCGGGGGGAGAACGAGAGGACCTGGGGACTTGGGAGCCCCGCGCAGCAGAGACAGGTGAAGGAGGTGCCGGGGCCTTGGCCTGGGCCTTGCCCGGGGCCTTGGGACAGGGAAGGACACTCGGGAGGGACGGACGGGGAGCGGCCGCGCGGAGGGGACAGCAGCAGCCTGTGACGTGAGACCGATTCTGCTCTTTTCCCTCCAGATGCGCCCGGCCCCTCTGCCCCATCCCGTGGGCCCCGCCAGGAGGGGCCTGAGCTGTGTGAGGAGCTTCGGCCTCGGGTGCCCCGCGTGGGCCACCCCGTCGGGCTGGGCATCTGCCCCGAGGGGACGCGGGGACGGGAGTGGGGGTGCTGGGTGGGAAGCTCCTCCTTGTCTTCTCTCCTCCCCGGGCACACCGACCGTATCCAAGTTCCTTCCCACTGAGGGGCTCGTGCCCCGGAGATGTTCTGTCTGTGCAGTGGATGGCAGGCCCTGTTCGGAGCAGGCGGGTCTGGGGGTCCAGGTGCCCCTCGCCTACGACAGGCCCCAGCCCCGTCTATCTCCATCGGGAGCCGCCCACACCCCTGCGGCCTCCGCTCTGCCCTCCCCGGTGTCCCCTCGCCCCGGCTCCCTAAGACGCTGCCGGAGGCCCTGGGCCGGGCGCGACTCACTCGGGGGGGCCCTACATGATGGACCATCGGGCCCCCCTGCACCCTGAGGCCTCCGCGCAAGGCCTCTGGAGAGCGGCAGTGGCACCACGACGCACCCCAACACCCACTGGCGTTTCGTTGCCTTTACCCAATTTTTTTTAAAAATAAAAGTGTATTTTTGGGAGTGGGAGCAAAGACATCAAACACCATGCACGGGGCGTTAGAGGGAAAACCCGCAGCCCGGGCCCCCGCGGGAGGGAGCCCCTCCCCGACGCCCACCGCCTGCAGCGCTCTCGGGAGCAGTCTGCAAACACACCGCGGCCCGGACGTGGGTCGGGGCGTCCCAGCCCTCAGAAGCGCCTGGCCGCCTCGCGCACAGCCCGCCCGGTCCAGCAGGTCAGAGCTTGCCGTGGGCCTGGAGCAGCCCCAGAGCATCCTGGGGCCTGAGAACCACCTGGGGGTGAGAGGACGACGCCCGGCCGGCCCCTGCCCTGGCCCTGGCCCCTGCCCCGCTCAGGTCGCTCCGGGCGCTCGGCGGGGCCCACACACCTGGCCCTGGCGCCCCCTCGGGTGAGCGCGGCCCCTCCGCACAGAGCCAGGGCAAACCCAGGAGGCCTCCCTGGAACCTCGTTCCAGCACCTTCTGCGTAGCCTCCAGGAGACGTTTTCGCGTCAGGCCCAGGCAGGCCGGCACCGCAGGGACAGAGCGCTCGGCTAGAGCCCGTGGCCGCCACCGCCGGGCGGGCAGGAGGCGGAGGGACGGGGAGACCGGCGCTCACCGCCCAGGAGCCGCTCACCACAGGAAGCAGCGCGCAAGTGAGGTGAAGGAAAGGGGCAGCGGGCGTGTTCCCGCGAGGGGCCGGGGAAGGACAGCCACAGCCACGGGGTGAGGGGGGGCTCGGGACTGGGGGCTGCACGCCCCCTCCCGTCACAGGGGGACCCCAGGGAAAGGGGAGGTTCCAGGCGCTCTGCCCCAGCCAAGGAGGGTGGCACTGAGCAGGGAGGAGGAGCAGGAAGGAGATCAGGAAGGGCGGGGGGTGGGGGGTGGGTAGGGGGCCGGAGGGGCCAGAGGGGCCGGAGGGGCCGTGGCACAGACAGAGGCCGCGCAGCTTCTCGGCCTGGGGCCTGCAGCAGGGACTCGGGGACGGGGAAGGAGACACCTGAAACAGACAAGGGGGAGACCGAGGGGAGGGGACAGTGGCCGCTTCTGTCTTCCTTCTGAGTTTGCTCTTTTCCTGCAGACTCGCCTGGCCCTGCCTCGCCCGTCGCCTGCGGCTCCTGCCAGGAGGGCCTCAGACTGGCAGCTTCGGGCCTCAGGGGCCCTGCTTTGTGCCAGCCCTGTCACGCTGGGCACTGGCCACAAGGGGACGGGGACTTTGGGCTTTTCATGTGGAAACTATTTTATCTATTCTTTCCCCTCTCTGTGGCACACTGTGGGATTAAGGTCCCTTTGCATTAAGGGTCTTATGACTAGAGCATGTTTTTCCTTGATGTGATGGATGACAGAACCTGTTGAGAGCAGGCAAGTTTGGGGGCTCTTGGGCTGCCCCCCTCCCTGCTCGCTAACAGCCCACGGCGAGGAGAGTCTATGTGTTCAAGGAGATCAGGGGTTGCCTCTCCCCCAGGGCCAAGAACCCCACAAGCACCCGTGATCCAGCCACACGATGCCAGGTAAACCATGGGGGGCAGGGGCTCGGCACCCCATGTCCCCGCGTGGTCTAGCAGAAATTAAGAACCATGCGTGGATGACAGGACTCCAGAGAGTCCTGGAAACTTCTGGACGTTGATGTCAGATAAAGCGTGAGCCTCTTCTCTGGCCAACTTCTCCAAGGAGCCCCAGCTGGCTGGTTAAAGACGCCGCCTGGCCCCCAAGTCCAGCAGCTGAGCCGGCTCGGGGTCCCCATGGGGCTGGCTCCCCCAGCCGCCCCATTAGCCACCGCTGGACAGGGCCCCGCTTTCTCCCCCCAAGCCCGGGCGGGTCACCTACACAACACACCACTCCAGGGAGCTTGGAAGACGCAGAATCGCGCCTTGGGAACTCTGGGTACAGCCGTCTGCTCCAGGGACCCCCATACAGGGGGGCTAAACAAGCAAATGGAGCGCCTCGCTGAGCGCACGAGGAGGCCTCCTCCAGGCCGACAGACGGACGGGAGCACGGACGGCAGGGCGGAGCAGACGCGGCCTGACGCAGCTCCAGACGCGCCCAGTGTGGGCTGACCCAGCGGCCCCGGGGGGTGGGGGCGGGAGAGAGTCCAGCCGGCAGCTTCTGAGTGGCCCCAGTGCCCACACGGGCTGCTGCTCTGACCAGGACACCCACGCCTGCCCGCGTGCTTTGCTCTGTGCAGATGTCAGGTGACAAAAGAGCTGGAGTTTGAGTCGAATCGCCCGAAAGCCCTTCACAGACTGACAGCTGCTGCCTCCCAGTGGGGCCGGGCAGCAGGGGCCCCACCCACACCCTTCATTCCTGTAACCAAATAGGCCCATCAGCCAGAATGACGGAGAAGCTAAGTTTTTCCTCTAAAACACTCTAAGGGGGGGGAGGCCTCCCTGGGAGCGCAGGGGTTAAGTCTCGGCCTCTGAAGCTGTCGCAGCCCCTGCAGTACGAGTTCGATCCCCAGCCAGGGAGCTTCCCACAGGGCGCAGGAGACCCCTCCTGTCTCCCTGCTGCTCTCCTCAGCAGTGGATTTCAGTGGATCCGCCTGCTCTGTCTCTGGAGAACCCTCTCACCCCCACACCTCTGGCCTGTACCCCAGCTCTTATGTGCACAAATAAATCTTTGAAAAAGTTAAATAAATAAAACGCTCTAAGGGGAACAAACACAGAGGCGCCTGTGGAACACCCCAAAGCACCAGCACAGCCCGTCATCACAGAGGCGGGCGGGGGGGCTCTCGGGAAGAGGGCGGGGGCCGGTGGGTGCCTGCTGGGGCGCCAGCACTGCTGCCTCTCAGGCCGGCCGACATGCTTCAGGGGCGGCGGACCGGGACCCCACCAACAGGCTGGCGCAGCCCAGGGCCGCGGGGACAGGGCACGCCTTCGGCAAAGGCCGGGCGTCCCGCGCGTGGCCCAGAGGCCCTCGGCCACCACCCGCTTATCTCCTCCGAAGGCGGAAGGGCCGCGGTGGCCAGGGGTCCACGCCCCAAGCCTGCTCACGCTGACCCCCCAGAACCGTCCGGAGGCCGCCATTGCGCCTCTGGGCGGGTTCTCGCGTCTCTCCCACCAGCGCCTGCGCCCTGGGCTGGCCCCGTGCCCATCGCAGCCCAGTGTGCAGCCTCTCGCAGGAGCCGCGGGCTCGGCGGGGCCTTGGTCAGGTGTTTGCAGGAGAAAGGGCGGCGGCCTCTCGGCAGGGGCAGGGGGCGGCCTCCTCGCTGCGGCGGCCGGAGCCGGTGCCCCCACGAGGGGTCCTGACCGCAGAGGCCCCGCCCGGAGACCCCCTTGGAGTCCGTGTGGCGCCAGCAGGCCCCAGGCGGGTCCCTGTGATTCAGGCAGACGGGTGAATCGAGTCCTGGAGCCCTCGGGGGCTTTTGATGCTTTTGATGATCTCTGCGGGGAGGCAGCCAGCCCCGGGCAGGCCTGGGGGCGGGGGCAGGGGCGAGCAGGGCTCCCCGCCCCGGAGAATCTGCACGATCTCTGGGCGCTCTGCCGCTGCCGCCGCTTCTTCCCTTTTGCAGCTCCTGTCGCCTCTGCTTCCGCTCCTGCCTCCTGTCGCGCCCCCTCGCCCTGCTCACTGCTGGGATGCCGCCTCGCACGGCGTCTCTCCAGGCCCAGGCGCGCCCACTCGCGCGCCCACGCCGGTGCCACTCGGCACCGTGCCGCCCACAGGTGCCCGTCGCCAACCGATGGCCGGGCGCAGAACCTGACGCCGCCTTCAAGTGCCTGCCGTCTGTCTCCAAACAGCCTGAGGGCCGCAGGGGCCGCACCTCAGTCACCAGGGGCGCCTCCACGTGCCCCACAGGTCACTGCGGCGAAGGTTCACCCCGAAAACAAGCAGGCGCCCTCGGTGGGCGCCAGGCCTGACGGGCGGGGGGAACACGGCTCCTGGGCCATGCTGCCGGGGCGCGGGGCACGGGAGCCCCCACGGCGCCCAGAGACACTTACCCGGGGAGCGGAGAAGCGGAGTGCGCGAGGCTGAACCTGCGGGGTGCGGGGCTGTGACCTAGGACAGCTGCGGCCTGACCCCTGCCGGCCGGGGACACCGCTCCTCGCTGGGGGCTTCACTGCCTGCCTCCCGCCACGTGCCACAGGCACTGCACCCCCAGAGTGAGCGTCCCAGCGCCCAAACCTTCTGACGGAGCAGCCCCTAACGCGAGGCCACTGCGGAGGCCACCGCGGAGACCACCGCCCGGCCGGGCCCTGCCTCCACCCCCAGAGCTGGCAGCCCAGTGCGAGGCTGTGTGGGCGTGTGGCTGCGGAAGGCCCTGGGGGCATCGCCGTGGAGCCCCATCACCCAGTTCCGGCACCCACAGCGCAGGGCGGGGCTGAGCCCGGGGCCTCAACAGGAGGTGACCTTCGGGGCCCCCAGGTCTGGCCTCAGCCACCTGCTGCCCGGCCGGCACCAGCACCCTGGTGGCCTGACGAGGCATGAAGGCGGCCGCTGACACTTCCATGAAATCACAGAACTCACAAACGCAGACAGGAGAACGGGCCGCCGCCGCCGCATGCAGAGGAAACATGGCGCACGCAGCTGTGGGCCAGCCCCCACGAGGGCTGCACGGCGTTCCCTGGTAGCCTGGAGGCCAGAGAGCCTGGACAGCCCACTCCCCAGAAGAGTCGAACGTTTGCTGAGAGCAGGGAGGGGTGAGTGCTGAGGAGAAGCCGCCCTGCCAAGGCCCTCGCCCCACGAAGAGGTCAGCGAGGCCTCAGTCTGGCCCCCGCCAAAGCAGCGGCCCCTGCTCCCCTCTGTGACCCAGACATCGTCCCTTGGGGGGCCTCGCCGGCCCTGGCTCCCAGCGGACCGTCCTCTCTCCCGGTAGCCTCCTTCACTCTCAGGGTGAGGGAGAGGTGACCCCTCCTGGCCTGGCCGGGGGTTCCCCTCTGTCCTGACGCCCAGGTCCCGCCGCGCAGGCCAAACGCGCCTGCCTCTCCGTGCTCTGTGGCCCCCAGCCTGCGCCACGTGCAGCCAGGAGGGCGCTGCTCCGGCGCCCGCCCGCCGATGCCGACAGCTCGTCCGCCCGCGCAGGGCCGAGGACACAGGCTGCGCTGCCCCGGCCCGGCGGGGCTGAGGCTCCCGTGGCGACAGCTCAGGGCGGGGGCCCCCGCCGAGCCCACACCCGCTGTGGCAGAACGAAGATGAGGACCCAGGCGCCAGTGAAGGCCACGGGCAACACCCCCGCAGCCTGACAGGCCCGACAGGCCCTCGCGGGAGCACCGGGGGCTCGCGTCCGCCCGGAGCAGCGCAGGCGGGAGCCCCCGCACAGCGCCCGGCGTGCACGACACGCCCGCACATGGGCCTCAGCGTGCTTCTTGGGGCTCCTGCGTGTCCAGACAGAGGAGAGGTGAGATGGGGAGGAGGAGGAAAGCGAGAATGATAAAGAGGGGCCCTGGCGGGCTGAGCAGCCCCACGGGGGGGGGGACCCCTCAGCCCTCCACTCGGGCCGGGGTGGGGCAGGCAGGGGAGCGCGCGAGCCAGCCCGCTTCCCACTTGCACGCAGAGAAGACGCCGGGGCAGCTGCACCGGAGCTTCAGGCCGCCCGAGGCGGCGGGCCCTGCGGTCTGAGAAGGGCCGTCAGAAATGTGGGGCGACGTTCTCCCGGGGAGACACCTTAAGAGCTTCCTCTCCAAGGCGAGAACAAAGGGAGCCGCCGCATGACAGCTCGACGGGGATTACGCTGCGCCCTATTTAGCTAGAACAAAGAGGGATGACGGCGAGAAACGGTTACGGCGGCTTGTGGACACTGTTCACCCACCGGGAACATACAAGGCCAGTCAGAACAAACGATGAGAACCCGAGGCCCAGGGAGGCTGCTGGGTATAAAACCTGCAGGCAAAAGCCAACACGATTCTTGGGAGAAGAACCGACTGACGAGACGGTCGGCGCGAACGGCCGTGTGAGGCCAGCAGCGCGCACACGCCCCGGGAGCCTGCCCGGCCAGCCCTTGGCGACGTCTGCAGCTGCTCGAGTGAAAGGAGAAGTAACGCGCTCGCATGGGGCCCAGCGCCATTAAAACGCTGACGTCCCCACGACACGCGCGACTCCGAGCACAGCCCCAGTCAGGAGCCTCCGTGTGAGCGGGCGTGGACACGGCATGGTGGGGACCAGCCTCCAGAAGCGGGGAGGCCCACGGACAGCTCAGACGGCACCCCACTCCCGCCGCCAGCTCCTGGGGCGCTCGGCAGCCGGGGCCCAAGTCTGCCTGGCGAGGGGCTTCCTCCGTGGGCCAAGGCCAGGGCTCCGTCCGACAGGACGCTCGAGGGCGAGCCCGAGAGGCCCAAAGTGACCGGGGGGCACTGGCCTCCCCGTCCTCTTCTCCCCTCACCCTCAGAGCTTCCCGGCACCTGCCCCTCGCTGCGGGCTCCTGGGAGACGGGCGGCATTTGGGCCCTGCTCTCTGGAAGCCCGAGTCTCAGCCCGCCAAGGGCTCGAAGGGCCTCCCTTTCCATTAACCTCTTCTCGCCCTGAGGGTCACTGGGCACCACTGATGCCCTCGGGCATGGCCACACCAGGGCATAACCTGTTCTGCCTCCAAGAGCCAGCTCTGGACAGAGGGCGCCGTCCTCGCCCCCCGCAGCTGGTGAGCCCCGCTGTTCGCCGGGGCAGCCTTCTCTTTCCTGAGGGAACTAAACCAACTTAGGATGAGGCTCTCCCGATAATTTAAAAAAAAGCCCCAGCGGGCCCAACGGCCACACTCAGCCGTGCGGGGCTGTGAGCCCACGTGCTCCGCAGAGCGCTGTGCCTCCCCCCCGCGCACGGCGCACGGCCCCGCGGGGGACAGCTCGCGGCCTGTGCTCGAGGGCCCAGCAGGAGCCCGCCGCTGCTGCCCTGGCTGAGCCCCCGTGGCGGTGCCCGTCTGCGTCGCTCAGCACATCACAGTGAGGCCCCAGTGCAGGTGCTGCCAAGGGCGCGTGCGCGAGAGGGCGGGAGGGAGCCCCGTCCCCCACCCCCCGTCCCCCGTCCCCCGTCCCCGTCCCTGGCGGGCACACGGCGCACAGCAGATACGTCAGCGCACATCAGGACATGCTTTCGTCCCCCCGGGCGGCCAACCCGCTCTACGCGCCCGGGGCCTCCGCTCTGCAGCCGCCGTCTTGGGCCTGATGAGCTCTCCGGCTGGAGGAACCCTCCCAAGTCTCTTAGTCGAGGGCACGAGGTGCTCGAGGGCGCCCAGGACGGGACACAGGCGCTAACCCGACTCGCAGAGCAAGCGCTGCAGGCAGGGCGAGGAGCAGCCGGGCGGGGTGCAGACCGGCCAGCTGAGGGCGTCACCGGCCCCGGCAGCCCAACCTCACGCCCAGTCGTGAAGGCCGAACACGAGCCCCAGAGGGCCAGCCGCAGCCCGCGGCTCCTCCGTGCCCCCGGAGCTGAATCCTCGAGGCCAGACGGGCAGCCCGCGGCTCCTTTGCTGGGCCAGAGGCTCCGGAGTCCCCGCGAGCAGCCCGGATGGGGGCGTGGGGCTGCGCGTGCTGCTGGGGGCGCCGGCGCCTGTTGGGAAGAGGGAAAGGAAGCTGGCACCCAGACTCGGCCCTGTTTAGGGGCCATCAGGCAGACGCTCTGAGGCTTGCAGCCCCGAAGAGGAGCAGCATCACCCCACGACCACCCGCAAGACGGGTCGCTGGCACCCGGGACACACGGAGGCTGCGAGGCGGCGCGCAGGAGCGGGGCAGCCGCACGCCTGTCCTTCCGTGCTCCAAGCCCCGCAGCCCACAAACAAGCATGAGGTATTGGGGGGTCCTTGGAAACTCTCCCTCGAGGCCTGGGCCCTCAGAGCAACGAGAGCAGAGGCTTCGGCAGGGGCCAGCTCGGTGCTGGGGAGCAGGGCCCCCGCGGACAGAGAACGGGGACGCCGGGCTCCCAAGAGCAGAGCGTTCTCTCCTGGCCTCGGGGGCTCCCCCAGCCGCAGTGCCCACGCCGAGGCCTGGGTTCCCCGCGGGACCAGACCAGCTGCTCTGTGGCCACCTCAGGCGCCTGAGCAGCACAGGGCATGGGTGCTGGCCGAGCCGGCCTCCCCCGTGGGCCAGGCCCAGGTGTGACCTGGTGGCAGGGGTGCTGGGACTCTAGGAACCCCGAAACCCCACGATGGCTGTGCCACCCTGAGCAAGCCTGACCGGCACCCCTAAACCACGCTGTACACTTCACACGCGAGATGACCCAGGCAGCCAGCGAGAGGCTGCGCAGGACACAGAGCGGGACCACGCGGCTCGGCTGTTGCGCGGTGGCCGCCTCACGGCGCCGGGCGGGAAGAGGAGCCGGACAGGGCCCAGCACGGCCTGAGACACAGGCGCCGAGGGACGGCGTCCGGCCGAAGGACTGACGCAGAGGGTTAGACCCGCGCCCCGGTGAGGGCCGTCTGCCCCAGCGGTGCACGGGACGCCCCTTCCACCTACAGCCACCAGCAGCCCCTGGACCCCCGTGTCAGGTGTGGGGGAGCGCGGACGAGGAGGCACACATCCAGAGGGGCGCGCTGCATGGCGGCTCGCCGGGCCCGGGGAAGGACAGCGCCCTCGAGGAGTCGCGGTCACCCGCCAGGCAAGGAGCCTCTGGCCGCGGCCTCTTCGTGCCCCACGGCAACGTGGTTGTGGGAACGGAGACGGGTCCAGCCTCCATGGAAACAGTGTGAAGGGTTCTCAAAGTATTAAAAATAGATCTGCCACACACGCCAGCAATTCCAACAAGACACACCACCCGGAAGGGGCGCTGCTCTCCCGCATCACTGCAGCACGCCTCCCGGCAGCCAGGCGAGGGGAGATGCCCAGCACCCGAGCGCAGGTGAGCGCCCACCTGAGCAGCGGAATACTACGCAGCCCTCAACAGGCAGGCCTCCTCTCATGGCTGCGGCGGGGCTGTCAGCAACCGCACAGTCACAAATCCCATCTTCTGGGCTCTTCCAGCAACAAGGGCAGTAGACGAGGGTCCCTGCCCGAGTGCCCCTGTTGAATTTCTAAGCAAGAATTTCACACTTGTCTGGTTTGGGCAGAGTCCCTGTCTGTGCCTGGCCCTCACATTTAAATAGGATGGTCTTCTGCGAGGGCGTTCTGGAGCCCGAGGGTGTGCACGCCAGGGTGAGAGAAAAAGCCTCCCCAGCAGTGCCCCCTGGCAGAGATGATGCTGGGCAAGGGGACTGCGGTGGCCTGGAGGGAAGAGCCCAGGGGGTCTCCCAGCAGGTGGGGGGCCGGGGGCCCCTTCAGAGACGCCACCTTCTAGAACACTGAGGTCCCCGTGCAGGAGGGCAAGGAGGTCGCCACGCAGCCTGCGTGCCCGCGCCCTCCTGGGGGCTCCCGCCTGTCCGGCCACAGGACAAAAGCCCCCCAGACCGTGCCGACGTGGGGTGACTGCTGAGATGCCCACAGCTCTGACCCCCGTGCGGGTGCGGGGGCGCAGCTGCCTCTGAAGGTGTGGGGGTCGGGGCCGGGACCCCGAAGAGCGAAATGCGAACCCCGCCTTCTCACCGGTCCCCGGACCTCCCCTGGCCACAGAGGACGCCGGGCCGGGCAGTGGGCAGCGGATCCCCGAGGCCAGCAGGGTGCTGGAGCCGAGCGGGCGCGGCGTCTGGGAGGACAGGCCCTCCACAGTCCAGCCAGCAGCCGCCTGCCGGACGTGAGGCTGAGACAGCCGCGCCGAGGCCTGTGGGACGTGGCCTGCCACCCCCAACCCACCCCACCACTGACCCCGAGAAGAGAACCAGCCCCCCAGCACCGGCGGAGCCCACCCGGGCTCTCGCGGCGTGTCCACGGCACTCTGACCGCATTCCGCCCTTGACTCTGACCTGCCGTCCCTTCTCGGCTGGCCAGGAGGTGGTGGGTCGGCCAGATCGGGAAGGTGGGGAGAGGCAGGACGGGGTCACCTCGGAAGTCCCTCGATGTTCCCGAGAGGGGTGTCTGGGCAGGGTGGTGTGCGGTGAGGGGGAGGGGGGCGCTGCCCCGGCCCCCGGCCCCCGGCCCCCGGCCCGCACGCTGGGCTGAGCACTGCCTCGGGGTCTCCCCAGCCATCCCTTTCAGGAGACGCCCCTGAAGAGGGCACCCCAGCAGCCCTGTCCCAGAGACGCCGGCAGGCTGCAGGCCGAGGAGCGGGGGCCCTGCTCTGCTGCCCGCCGTGACCGGGCTGGCGCAGGGGTGGAGGTGGTGGGGAGGCTGGGGGCCCTGGCGTGGGGGGCGCCCCCCTCCTACGGCCAGCGCCCCTCCGCCGCCCACAGACCCTCCGTGAGGCCGAAGGCGCGGCCGTGGGCCCCGTGAGACGTGGCATCGACCTGGCTGGGCAGGAAGCCGAGGCAGGGCGGCTCTGGGCACCCTCCGCCCCCAGCCAGGCGGGCACGCGCCCAAGGCCGTCTGTCCCCTTCCGGACGCCCCGGATGCCCTCGCCCTCGCTCCGCAGCGCGTCCCGTCAGTTCTCCTGCAGACAGTCCGAAACCTTCTCCGTCCTCCCCGCCCCGCCCTTGCCCCTGCCCTCCCCTCTCTGTAGCGGGGGTGGCTCCACGCTGGCACGGGGGCCCTTGGCGGCAGCGCCTCGGCGGGAGGCCCGAGGCCCCTGGCAGCGCGGGAGACGCACCGCAGTCCCCTCAGACGCCGCGTCCAGGGCCGGCTCCACGCCCGCCCCCACGCCGCCTGCGGTCAGCCTCCCACCCAACAACGGCCCAGGGCTCCTGACCCTGAGACTGGCCAAGGCGCCCTTGCGGTCACCCCACCCCCCCTCCCACACAGGGAGACGGTCGCCAGCTCGTGGGCACCTCCTTGGGGCTGGTTCCTGCTTTCCTCCACACTCGGCATCTCCCGCCCAGTCTTCTGCGAAACAAATTGAACATGCTGGGCCAGCGTGGCAGCACGGCTGCAGGGAGGAACCGGGGAGGACCCGGGGAGGACCAGAGGAGAACCCAGGGAGGACTTAGGGAGGACTCGGGGAGGACCCGGGAGGACTCGGGGAGGACTAGGCCCCGGCAGCAGGGCTGGCAGGACCCGTGTTTCCTGGAGAGCCGGGCTGTGCCCCTCCACCCGTCCGCTCGGGGACGGCGGCCACAGTACGGCCTCAGCCCCCGGCGACAGTGTCTGCGCCAGGCGGGGAGGGCAGGTCCGTGCCCCGCTTGGAGATGCCTGGCGCACAAAGGGAGGACGAGAAGCCACGGGAAACGCAAGGCCACCGAACCCCTCGGCCGCGCTGAGGTGTCCCCGGGAAGTCATTCCAGAGCCCCTGCCCAGCGTATGAGCAGGTCTCAGTCCCCAGCTGCCACTCGGGAAGGGAGGGACAGTCTCCTCCCGCCTGGACGGGTGAGGGGCGCAGCACAGCAGCCGCCCGCCGGGACAGGGCTGGGTCAGGGAAAGGCCCGGCCTCGGCGTCCCCAGGATCCTGCCCGGGAGGCCCACGGCTGGGGCGGGGCTCGCCCAGCAGCACCAGTGCTCCTCCCGCCAGCGAAGACTGAGGTCATTGAGCTGTGAGTGTGAGAACACTCCGAGGGTGTTTAAGTAATGGGGTAACGGCTTTGCAAGCAGCCAGACTAAAGGGCAACAGAGGGGTGAGCCCCCAGAGCAGGGCCTCCCGCAGCCCCCAGAATCCTTCCTGGGCTTCTGTGCTCCGTCCACAGGGCTCCCCTCCCGCTCTGAGCACCCCTCTCTCCCCTCTCCCCCAGGCCTCTCCACAGAACCACCCTGGGCCTCCTCTCCAGTGGACCTGACCTGCGCTGGGGGGGGGGGGGGTGTCGAGACCCCGGTGACGCGCACAGACGGGGGTGTCCACGGGCAGAGCCTGCCCCTGCGCAGCCCGAGGGGAGGAAGCCCGGAGCTCCCCAGGCGGCGGCGGAGGCAGGCCAGACCCAGGCTTCCTCGGTCCCCGCACAGGCCCCCCAGGGTGGGGCTGGGGAGGGGGGTGACCCAGGAGCGCCCAGGACCGGCCGCACCTGGCTGCCCGCTAGGCTGGCTCCTGCTTTGCAGGGGCCCTTCGGGGTCTGTGGGGCGCCCGGGGGCAAGGTTGCTGCACAGGGCGGGACAGGCCTGCAGCCCTGCAGGGATCTGCGGCCGGAGGGCGAAGCAGCCTCCTCTCCCCATCGCTGCCAGGGAGCCGGCCAAAGAAGCGCTAACGGGGGGCCCAGCCAGGCACCCCCGCAGGGCGAGCTTCAGAAAGGAGGAGACTCCCTCCGCCCTCCGCGCTGTCTTCGGGAGCAAGCGCCTTCCGAGCGAGGCTCTCCGGTCTAGGAGAACCACCTGCTGACTGGGGCGCCCTACGTAGGCTGAATCCAGCTGTGTCCACCAGCGGCTCCCGCCCAGCTGCCCGCGGGCTACTGCCCGGTCCGCGTCCCCCCACTGAGACCCCATTTCCTGTGAGCTTCTGAACCCCGTTTCCACACTGCAGCCCTCGGGCCGCCCCGAGGGTCCCAGAGGGAGGCTCGGCCGCAGTTCTGGCGCAGAAGGAGGGCTCATCCTGCCCCGCCCCGCCCGGCCCCTTTCCAGGCCGGGGAAACAAAGGCCCTTTCCCGACTGGGCTCACCCTGCAGCTCCGCAGGCCCCACGCGATTTTCCGCCCGAGGCTTCTAGGCTGCGTCACCAGCAGCTCCGACCCACAGCTGGCCCTGCAGCGGGGCCACGTGACTCCCCTCTCACGTGCTGGGGGGGCCACTGGGGAAGCGGGAGGGGGAGACGTTCGCATCTGCAAAGTCGTGCTCAGGAAGGGTTTCTGGGGTTTGTGGCGTCGCCCTGCAGCCCCCGCTTCTCAGCACCCTCCCCCAGAAGACTTGGGGTCTCCGGCCACAAACCCACCCGACCGAGAGCCCTGCACTGCCCCCGCCCCCCGCTCCCACCACACACACCTCCCCTGCCCGCCCCGACGCCCCCCAAGGTCCCGCTGGCTGTGCAGTGAGCAGCGCGGACCTCGTGGGGGGCCAGCCCTCGGGGCTCCGGGCCGGGCACCACAGGGGTTCTGGAAGGCAAGTCCGTGGCCTTCATTTGCCCCTCCAGCCCTGCGCGCCCGTCACAGGGGACGAGATGGACGCAGGGGCGAGGCAGCCCTCTGACCGATGGGAGCCTCTGCGGCGACAGAACGAAGGCCTGCTCCTGGCCCCGCTCAGCCGCACGAGCCCCTCCTCAGCCGGAGCGCCCCCTCTCCAGGTGACAGGGCGGGGCTGCCCAGGAGGCGCCCACGCTGGCCACGATCACGCCTGGCAGCTTCTGCCTCAGAACTGAGCGTTGTGACGTCCCCGGGGGGCCTCCGAGGGGGAGAAGCCTGCACCCAGGGCGGCTGCAAGTGGCAGAACCAAGACGAGCGCTGCAGGCTCCAAGAAGCCGGCAGCAGGTCAGCCTCACAGCTGCTGCCACGTGTGCAGCCCCAGCTCCCCGCATCGTAGACCCTCAGGGGCCTCACCCAGCAGAGGCAGGGGAGGGGTGTGGGGGCCCAAGCCAGGAGCCGGAGGGTGCCGCCCCCACCCGAAGACCAGCCCTGCTGCTCCCCTCCCTCCCCGCCTCCTCTCCCTCCTCTCCCTCCCTCCCCACTCTCTGTCCACAGGAGGCCCGTGGCCTCAGCCCTCCAGGGCCTCAGCCCTCCGTCCTCACGGACCACGCGGCGCCAGGAACAGGCAGACCCTCAGACGGCTGTGACGCCAACAAGGGCCCGGCAGAGGCCGATGACGGCAGGCGGGGACCCCGCTCTGCCGGCCCGAGTGTCCGCCTGTTCTCAGACGCCCGCGACGGGCTTCCCGTCCCGCTTCCCTTCCGCGCCGACTTTTAAAGCAGGAAAGGAAGATCATTTTCTGCTCCGTGCGCCTCCTTTCCAGCGGCAGCAGCGGCCGGAGGGCAGTGAGGGACAAGGACCTCGCCAGGCCCCGCAGAGGCTACGCTCGGGCGAGCCAGTCTGTGGCTGGAACCAGAGCGGAGGCCTGGCCACCTCGTCTCTTCTCGTCAAGCACGAGGACCCCCCGGGGCCAGCTGCCGCCACCCTGATGTGCCAGGGAGTGACCGGCGAGCCGAGCCAGCCCCGGGGCCGAGGCCACCGGTCCTGGGAGACCCAGACTTTCAAAGGCGGCACCGCCAGGGGAGCGAGCGCGGGCCGACCGGGACTGTCCCCCGTGGAAACTGTATTTGGAAAGAAGGGGGGGCTACAGACACCTCTGGCAGGGGGCACCAGGCCCCACGTCTCAGGGCGCCTCTGCCCAGCGCGCCGTCCAGCGCTGGCCTCATGCGCGTTGTCAGGCGGGTCCCAACTCAACACGGAGGAGCCCGCAGGGGGGCCGCCTGGGCCTGGGCCTCAGCTCCCCGCACGGGCACTTGGGGCGCTGGGCGAGGCTGTGGGGGAAGGGAGGGTCTCTCGGGCCGCTGGCACCCCAGGAGCTCTGGGCGGGAGATCTGGCCCCTCCTCTCCCGCCCCCACCCAGGGCAGCCTCTCACCCCGGCACCCTCCGCCGACTGGGCCTGACGGTTTGTCCTACGGTCCCGACCTCACCAAAGACCCCCTCCTCCTTCAGGGGCTCCCCCAAGCTGCTCGGAGTCCAGCGGGCCGCTACTACGGCAGCGTCCCCTCTCGGGCGCCCACACCCAGCCCCGCGGACATCTCACGCCCCGCCGCGCCTGACCATGGTGTCCCCCACGCCGCTTCTGAATCTCCTAGAGCAGGTCTCTGCCCAGGGACAGGGCCCCGCGCCTGGGCACCCCGAGACGCCGGTGCAGACCTGTGGCATTCTCCTTCTTGGCCCCCAAAGCCTGGTTGGGGGCCTGGCGCCCCGCCCCGAGGGGCTGCCCCGGCCCCGGCCTGGATCCCGAGCGGCAGCGGCAGGAGCCCAGCCCCGCCGCCCACGCACGCCCGAGCACGCACAGACGCCGACGCGCCCGCCCGGAGCAGGACAGACGGCCGAGGGCACTGCGCGGCCACGGCGGGAGGGCGGGGGCCGGGCACGTGAGCAGGAGACGCTCAGGCTGAGTGTGGGAGGGGACCCCGGGCGGTTTCCGGGGCAAGCAGGTGTGGGAGACAGAAGACAGCGAGGCTGCGTCGGAGGCGGGGCCCCTGCAGACGGGCCGCGGCGGCTGGGCTCCAAGAACAAGTCAGCCCCGGAGGAAAACAAGCTCCGCTGCTGGCCAGGAGCGCGCCGAGACCCACCGCAGCGGGAGCCGCAGCTGCCCCCACGGCATTCTGGACGCGGCCCCAGTGCCCGGAACAAACACGAACCTGGATGGGGCTAAACGCTGCCTCGTGCTCCCGGGACGGGGGCGCAAGCGTTACCTTCTTTTTTCTAAGAACAGGAAGGAAGAAATTATGTGGAAAGAACAAGAGACCACTGCTGCTACTGACAATAAAATCGTGGCATCTGAACAAAACCCCCCTTTGTCTAGGGGTCACGGCGCGTGGCGCTTCCGTGAGTGAGAAACCACGTGTCGCTTCTGCCAGCCCGGGCTGACCCAGGCCCTGACCCAAGCCTGGCTCCTGCCAATTTGGACGCAGCCCAGCGGCACCCGTGGGTCTCCGGGGCCTCTGTCCACCGGCATCAGCTGCGAAGAGACGAGGGGCGGGGGGCCGCGGCCAGCAGCCGGGGCGGCCTGTGTCCTGCGTCCCTGCCCGGGCGTGTGGCAGCCAGAAGGAGACCACACCTCCGGCTCCCTGGCAGTGAGTGTGGCCGGTGACCGCGCCCTGCCCGGCCACCTGGACAGCTGGCTCGCCTCGTTCTCTGGGGGCGGGCGGGCAGCTTCTCCCTGCCCGGAGCCAACAGCCACGTGGGCCCCAGACATGGCCGCAGAGCCGAGAGGCGGAGAGGCTCCAGGCCTCAGGGGCCCGGACGCCGCCACTGGCCGCGTCTGTCCAGCAGCAGACCCCAGAGCCCAGTCACAAGCACGGAAGCCACCTCCAAAGCTCCGGGGCCTTCTCATGGCTCAGATCCCACACGTCCATCGAGGCCGACGCGGCGCCCACCGTGTCTGGCGTCTCCTCCGAACACCCTCGTGGCCCGGCAGGTGTGAGTGCATCACCCCGCGGCACGTGGTGCGGCCGGCAGGGCCTCAGCGCCACGGTGACATGGGGGAGCGAGTCGTGCGCAGAGATCGCAGGGCGAGTCCGCTTGTGACAACAGCCCCGGTCTCGGGGAGGACAGGGCTCCGCTTGAGTGGGGAGAAGGTGTTCCTGGGGTCCACGGGGGCCCCAGCCCAGGGAGAGAGGGAGGTGATGGTCAGAGGGTGGGGTCAGCCCGGAGGGCTTTTCTGGGCTAAACAGACTCCCTCCCGCAGTGACTGTCTGCTCGGGCTATAGGGGCTGGGGGGGACGGGAAGAAAGACGCGTGTGCTGAGGGGCGGGGCCCAGGGACAAGGCAGGAGACTGGTGCCCAGCTCGTGGTGGCGTGCCTGGAGGGGAGCACACGCCGGGCCCCCAGCCTCCACCTGAGAGCAGACGCGTGTGGCCAAATGCAGTGGGATGTTACGGGGGGTGCTCAAAAAGTGCAAAGCCCACATGAAGAAAATTGACCCAGAAGCCATGGAGAAGCAGTGACCAGGAAGACTCAGTGTGCACGGGCCGTGGAATACTACTCAGCACTGAAGAAGGATGAGCTCTTGTCATTTGTGACAACGCGGCTGGAGCCGGAGGGGACGAGGCTAAGTCAGTCAGGCAGAGAAAGAAAAATACAGCACAGAGCAATGTCCCTCGCCTGTGATGAGACTCAGAGAAAGGGCCTCTTCCCCCGACACCCCTTCTGTGGGGTGTCCCTGATAGGGGGTGGTCCTTCGGGGGGCCAGCTGAGGCTCGGCCCACAGTGAAGCCCGTTTTGGGCTGTGGTCCCTGGCTGGAGTGACAGGGCTGGCCCCCACGACGCCACCACCGTCAGACCACCGGCCGCCTGGGAGCGCCCCCCACCTAGTCGGTGTCTGTCAGGTGTCCGCATGCTTGTGGGCGGGGCCCCCTTTCCGGGGCCACAGAGGCTATGGGGGCCGCGTGGGCTCTCAGCAGCACTGGCAGCCGGGGAGCCGGGGCGAGCGAGAGCCTGCAGACACCCTGAGAACTCCCGCAAGAGAGACGGGGCCGGGGGCCGACACGACCCCAGGCAGATGTCCCGGGTCGCCTGCCCAGCCCGCGGCGCCCTCCCCGCACACCCCTGGGAAACGCTTGCTCCGTGCCTGCCGGCCCCTCTGGGAGCGACCAAGCTCTAATGAGATAACCGGGGCCGGGAGCAGAGAGGAGCCACTGGGGCCGCCAATCGCCCCCTGCGGCTGAACGCGCCGGCAGAGCCAGGCCAAGCCATCCCCACGGCTGGTGTCACCGACAACTCACAAAGCACTGTGACACTGGTGTCTCTGACACCGCCTCTGGGGGACCAGCAGTGACCGCCACGCTGGCCAGTGCTGTCAGCACCCCGGTGACCGGCGGCGACCATCCCTGACGCCATCTGGGTGAGGTGGCTGCCCCTCGTGGCCACAGTGAGCCCCCCGTCTCCCTGTCTGTAGGATGAGCCCGGGGTGGCTGATTCTGAGCCCGAGGTCTCCTGCAGTCGGGCGCGGGTGAGACCCCACGGTCACTGTCCTGTCGGGCGACAGCCGCAGGCCCCTGCTGTGTGGTGTGGTGTTGCTGCAGCCCTTGGTTTGGGTTTTGGCCTTCTGGGGCTTTTTGGTGGCCTCTGGCCTCAGAGCCTGGGCAGTCTTGCCTGTCGCTCCTGCTTCAAACTCAACAAGAGCCTTTTTTCCCTTGAGATGTTTTTTTCCCAAGTTGAAAACTTTCTCAACTGCCAATGAAGCACATACGGCAATGCTGGCCCAGGGGCCACTGTCCACGAGAAAGGATCTGACATTTCCCAGGAGTCCCACTTAAGGAGCAACAAGAAACAGGCGAAATCAACCGGACTAGCACATTTTACGTAACAACTGTATCAAAAGTATTATCACGTCAACATCACGTCAACATCACGTCCTCGTAAGGGCAGCCGGCACGAAGGCTGCCTCCTCCCTCCGCGACTGTCTCACACACGGCCCACCGCAGGGTCTACAGGTCCAGGTAAAGGGGCTCAGACAGCAGCCCCCGCGCATGCGCCCCGAGCCGCCCAGACCGCCGGCAGCGCTCACCCTGATCACGCAGCCTATCGCCCGCAAGGACAGGCTGCAGGCGGCAGCGCTCCCCGCGGCGGGCACAGATGGTCCGTTCTCACTGTCCACACTTTCGCACCTTCCAGCTCCGTGTAGGGAGCACGTCCTACTTTGTCGGGAGACCAGTACAGCTCGTCTCAGACCCCCCCCAAAACCAGTCCCTCGTTTCCAGCTCTGATACAGCAAGGCCCGGTGGCCACGGGGTCCGTCCACACACCCGGCGGCCACACCTCACCCACCTGCTTGCAGGGCCGGGGAGCGCGCTCAGACTGGCCTGGGGGCAGGGAAACGCAGGCCTCGCAGCCGCCCGCACACAAATGACCGCGCCGCATCCTTGGGCACGACCGACACCGAGCACCGCCCCGGACCCCGAGCAAAACCGCTCGACCCCCCCAGAGGACGCTGCACCCACCCCGGTTTTCTGCACACGACCTTCCCCTGGAATCTGCAGCCTCGGCCGGGGGTGCACTTGAGCCCGTCTGCCCCAGCCTGGTCGTGCCGCCCGACACCACGGCCCCTCCCTGCTGCACACATCCGGCGTGGCTTTCTGCTGGGCGCTGGGCACCCCGCGCACCTCCGACCCTTCAGGCCCTGTGGCCAGCCTGCCCCGCGGAGGGGGCCACCGCCGTGCCCGGCGCCCGCCGCATACTCACAGCCGATCATCATGATGGCCACGGCGAAGATCTTCTCGATGTCCGTGGAGGGCGCGATGTTCCCGAAGCCCACACTGGTGAGGCTGGTCATGGTGAAGTACAGGGACGAGATGTAGACCGAGTTCTTGCTGGGCCCGCCCTCCCACTTGCCCGAGCCCGAGCCGTTGAACTGGTAGGGCGAGCCGATGTCCACGGCCAGCTGGTAGAGCCAGCTGTTGTTGCGGATGGTCTTGGTGTCCTCGTCGAAGATCTCGTAGTCCCCGATGCTGTACCAGATGCAGGCCATCCAGTGGGCGGCCAGCCCGAAGACGCACACCAGCAGCACCAGCACGGCCGCCCCGTACTCGATGTAGTGGTCCAGCTTCCGGGCCACGCGCCCCAGGCGCAGCAGCCGCACCACCTTCAGGGAGCTGAACAGGCTGCTGATGCCCTGCGGGGGGACACAGTGTCAGGTGGAGGCCCGCGCCCCGCCCTCCCAGCACGGCGCGTTCCAGGAGATGCGGCACTGAGAAGCCCTTAAAGGGGGCTGCCAACAACCCGCGACGTGAGAAGTGCTCAGGCACGCGTGCGCACTTGCAAGTGCTTGTACGCGCTTGTACGCGCGGTGCCGTTTGCATTTTATTCTCAGGCGTACAGAAGGGCAATTTCCAACTGACTGTTGCCCATTCTCACAGCAAGCGAACAGAACAAGCAAGACCAGCGAGACTAGAAATGTGCTCGGAGTACAGCGCAGGGCGTGCGGGCCCGGGGGCACTCTCCATGCCGCGGCGCGCTGCGAAGCCACTGTAAGGCTTGTACAATATTTCATATCAGGCAATATAAAATATTCTCGGAGGTGCATAATATTGACTGCACATTGCACCTGCAACGCTAGTCACACGTGCAGGAGTGCAGAGTGTTTCGGGGTGAAGACAGAGGGAGCTCGCGCGGGCAGACGCGCGGGCAGTCGCACGAGGCACAGCGGCTACCGCCCACGTGCGCTTCCCGCACTGCAGCGCTTTCGATTACAGTCAGAAAGTCCAGTTTGTTGCCTTTATGTATCTAACATAGATGTAGAATATACACGTATACTTGTTTCGTTTCCAATATTAAACTTATAACTTTCATGATTAAAAAAGCTATTTTAAAAGTAGCTTTAAAAAGAGAAAGAATCGAAGAGAAACACTGAGAAGAGGGGCTGGGCTTCTGCTCTGTGGGGAAGCGCCGCCCTCTGCCCCCCACGGTGCCCAAGCCCCCCTCTCGGCGGGCGCTCCCCTGCCTTCTGGGCCTGCTCGCCTGCCCTCAGCCAGAGGCCCTGCTTCGGCCGACGCCGTGTCAGTCACCGCTGGGGCCTGCCACCACCTCCTCCCTGAAGCCCTCCGTGACTGCCAGGCGGCTACGGCCAACCACTCACTGTCCCCGCGTCCCTGGCATTCTCTCCCCCCGCCCCCGCTCCCACTGACCACGCTGCCCTGGACTAGAACCCCAGACCCTCCCCGACCACGTCAGAACTGCCCCTCCCTGAAGAGGGCCCCACGGCGACGTGTTAGAAGCGACGGGGGGAATAACGCACCCCCAAACGCTCCTTCCCAGAATCTCAGACGTAGGTATCAGGCGGTGCCGGTGTCATGAGCGAGCTCAGATGAGGCCGGGCTGGTCCAGCGTGACGGCCCTCTGGGGAGCAGAGGGCACCCCCCAAAGAGCACGCGCCCCCACTCCAACAACCCCCCACGGCCCAGCCACGCAGGTACAGCCGTTGCATGCGGGAGACGCCTGCGGGCCCCGGGGGGCCCTCGGAAGCAGAGAGAGCACCCCTCGGCCTTGACAGCAACAGGAAGAGCGGGGGCGGGGGGGGGGGAGCTGTGCT
>PVIJ01016407.1:0-32826 GCA_004024925.1 Scalopus aquaticus
TCACAATAGCAAAGGTATGGAAGCAACCCAGATGTCCAAAAATAGATAATTGGATCAAGAAGATGTGGTACATATACACAATGGAATACTATTCAGCATGGAAAGAAGATAAACACATGCAATTTGCAGCGACATGGATGGAATTAGAGGGGATCATACTCAGTGAAATAAGCCAGAAAGAAAGAGAAAAATATCGAATTGTTTCACTTATAACAGGACTATAGGGAGGCCGGGTGGGAGAGAGACAATGGGGGGGGCGCGGGTGGGGGGAAGGGAGGCGGAGGGAGGGAAGGAAAAGGGCACAAAGTGGAATAGAAAAGAACACAAGGGACCATGGAGATGGATCACGGGTGAATTGGTGGTGGGCTACCCAAGGGGAATACAAAATGTAAAAGACATAAATAACAATAAAAATATATATTTATAAAAAATTTTTTTTCAACTCATTTTCAGTGCATAAGTATCATGTTTTGGTGTTTTAATTGCTGGAATATGCTGGCTATCTCCATGAGATAGCGTGAGTAAAAATATTAACAAGATTTGAGAAAAACATCTTCTCCCTTCATGGATTTTCACGAGCATGCCATGGCAAGAAATTAAAAGGAAATTGCATCCTGAATTGCAGGAAGACAGTCAGGAGGGATTTTTTGTTTTGCTTTTGTAAAGGCATCAATCTGACTAAAAAAAAAAAAAAAAAAAGTAGGCTTTTGAATGTCTTGCTATGCCAAGAAGAAGCTAATATATCACTCTAAGTATAAGCAGCAAGCAGGAAAGAGAAGGGGTCACAGCTTCCTGTCAGCCTTTACACAAACATGACTGAGCTCTACAGGTTGGCAGCACCCAACACTAAGTGTGGGTTTGCTGAGGCACTGCTGCTCACTGCTTGAAGCGAAAACTGAAGATACATATTACGCCCATTTCTTATCCCGGCCCCTACCTGTCTTCAGCTTGTAGCCTGGGGAAACGAAATTCACTTGATTTTTTAAAACTCTGAACCAGGCATTCTTTGTTTTTCATCTCCTAGCACCTAGAAGATTCTAATGAGATGATAAAAAAAATCTCAATTTGCTTAACCTGTTCAGAGTTTGACAGGAATGTCCCATGAATAAAGTTTTAAGTAAAATTGGAGGAAATTCTACATGGCATTATAGGGCTGGGACCAGGCTGTCGTTTGATTAAAATAGCTCCATAATCATACCTGGTATAAATCTTATTAGATGAGCCCTATTAGAGGTGATAACTATTACATAATAATCAGAGTATTAGAAAATAAACTCCAAGTTTAATGATAGAAATTTTAATAATGATGATGGTGATAATTACTTGAAAATTGAAATGATATACGGCCACAGAGCTTTTCTGTATGTTCCTAAATTTACTATTAAGAAAGGAGATGCTCTCCCAGGAAAACAATATCACAAATAGCTATTATTTATTTCAGTAAGTTTCTGAAAATCTGTTTCTCTGACTTATTCAATTAGGTCTCATCAGGAAAATAACTCTGTTGTTAGATTGTTCAGCTGGGCTTTTCCAACAACTGTTTTATCTTCAAGGTTTCTTGTGTGTACTGTTATAAATTATCACTTTGCAAATGGTCACAAACCCCCTTGGGGTCCACCCCATTAAAAAACACCTGCCTTGAACCACATATTAACATCACCCAATATCTTCCAGGACCTCCTGCATCCCAGTTCTTCATGAGACTTAGGAGGATAGTGTTCTTTCTTATTTGATGAACAGATTATTCTGATGACCTGTTAGGGGACTTAACAGGACAGAATTTATTAGCTTTAGGGGAAAAAATCTATGTTCTGTTCCCCCATAGGTTTTAATAGAAAAATTAAGACCAAGGAAACATAATTCCATATTTATGTTAAGTGGGTTCTGGTAGGTAACCACCAAAATTAAGTTCCAGTTGACAATGGGCTTAGAGAAATCTAGTTTTGCCTTGCAATTATATGGTTTCCTTTCTCAACATGTTATGATTAATTTAAACAACTGTTCAATGACTGATTAAAAACTAGTCAGTTCATGAATGTAGGCAAGTTAGCTGATGTCTGTAGCAACAGCCACTAAATTTTTCAAGTTAAGGTTAATTCACAGTTGTCACTAGAGGAGAATAAACATATCCAGAGGAAAATAACTGAAGTGAAGATTTTACCATTGAATGTAGTTAAAAATTTATTTTTACTGTGATTTGTTCACAGTGGAATTTGAAAACTATTTTAAGTGATAAATATCAATGAATGCCTTTTCAAAGTTGAGTATGAGGTGAAATTATGGTCCTAAAGATTATCACAATCTGTTTATCCAGAATGAGAGGTAGAGTTAGAGATTGTATTTTTTTTTTTTCATAGACGAACTGGGGTGTAGACCAGAGGTGGGGGGTGAAAGGATTCACCAGAGACAGAGCAGGGAGCAGAACAGGCAGAATGACTAAAATACACTGCTGAGGGGAGCAGCAGGTGAGACAGGAGAGGTCTGCTGCACCATGTGGGAAGCTCCCTGGCTGGGGATTGAACTCAGGACTTAGAGGTAACAGTGCTGAGATTTCATTCCTAAGCCACCAGAAAGGACCCAATTTAGTGATTGTATTATGAAAAAACAAATAAACAAACAAAAAAACTCCTACTTCTCTCCCTCATATGGCCTTCTGACCTATCTCCTTACCTCTCATACAAGTTACTCCTGGTCACCAAACGTATGGGGGACATTCCCCACACTAAGCACTTTGTAATTTGAACAAACATTCTCCATAACTCATAGGGCTCATGAAAAATATTCTAGCTTGAATTTTGAAAAATATTCTATTGAAAAATATTCTAGCTTGAATTTTGTACAAGAGTTAAGGCATATTAAAGCTTCTGCTGATGTGGTATAGTGATTATTGTAGTTTTTTTCCTTCATTATTCTCAAATCTCAAGGCAACAATTCTCCATTAGACAAGCTGAGAGAGGAAGGGGAGGGTGGAAGTGGGGGACAAAGGTGGGAGAGAGTCCAGTAGATTATGGTGGAGGGTTATGGGAGCTTTGGTGATGGGCATGGTGTGGTCACATATATATGAACCTATACCCCTAAATCATATATCGTGTTGGAAACCAACATTACCTCAATAAAAAAGATACATTTAAAAAAAAAAGATAGGAGAGGTCCCTTCTTGTCTCTTCTTCAGAGAGCATGAACATAATAAGCAACAAAGGACAATTTTCTAAGATGCATTTGTTAATCAGCATAAAGTTTCAACAAACTCCAGTCCCATAAGTATTTTATATTTCCAAGGAACACCCTAATCTTTACCACTTAGAATGCTGGACCAAAAGTTTTAAGCTGTTCAGTGCATGTGGTGGTTAGCTGTGGAATTCAGCAACATAGGAACTAAATGGGGAGTCTGCAAAGTTGGGATCTTCTTGTCGTCACTATAAGTCAATTCTCTTGAAGTAAGATATCCCTCTCTCAGGTTCACTTCTCTTATTTGTCAAATAAGACCAGGGGAGATGGTAATCTTTCAGCTGACACTTTCTGCAAGGGAGATCGGCTCCTAACAACTCTGGTGGAAATTACACTGTTTCACAAGGAAGTGCTGTCAAAAATGACAGCTTGATATTGGTGTTCTTATTGAGAACCGCATGTGATTTTAAGTACCTTTTAAATTAAATAAGACTCAAAAGCCCCTCATAGCAACAAATATATGGCTTCGTTTCTGTGGAAAAAAATCTATAAACACTACATTTTCGTCTTCAGGGATTGCAGATATCTCTACTAGCTCTATGTTAGCAGAATTTATTGCCATGGAAGTCAAAAATCATTTCTTAAACATTAGTGACGCAATCAATTCAAATTTCATCCTATTTGCTGGACTCTAAGCACCTAATAGACATTTTCTCTTAATTGAACAATTATTTTGGCATTGTAGAGGTGAAACAGAGGCTAAATCTATGAACTTAATAAACACATTTTTGTCTACTTGTCAGGTTGAAAATGTAAAAAATATCATGGTAATTTGTGAGTTTTTAGTTTGATTTAGCAAAGATGAGAGGTTCAGGCTGCCCACAGAATACTGTAATCAATTAGTAAAGTCTGGACTTTTTTCTAGAATGTTACCTACAAGGTCTTTCCTATATTTAACACTTTAGGATAAAATGCATATTCCTACAAACTGTATTCTTCTGAATTATTAATGTATGCATTTCACAACAAGAAACTAATCTATGGTGAGAATATAACAGTTTAAAATAGAAAAGTATCCTTTTTCTTTTAATAAACAAAAAAAATGCTTTCCAAATTCTAACATAAGGCTAATATGCGTTTTGTAAATTCAGACATCTACTTTTCAAAAGTCACTGACACTTGTCCGGGCTGGGTGCTGATATGGTTCAAATCATATCCTTGAAATGATGTTGCAACTGACTCTAAGAAAATATGATATGCACACATCCCAGTGACCCTTTCGTCATCAAGTTCCTCGGACTACAGAAGGAAAGATCTAAAGATATGCTAAGTCCATTTCCAAGGACAACCTAACAAACAAACCAAAGTGTGTGTAGAAGCTGTTACTGACCTGGACTATAAATAAAATAACATATCAAACAATTTATCTATTTTCTGTATAGTCCACATGTAAGTGAAACTATTTAATATTTATCTTTTTCCTTCTGTCTTATTTCAGTGTCTTTCTTTTTGATTACTGAGTAGTATTCCATTGTGTAGATATACCACACTTTTTGACCCCCTAGCAAGCTGACCACAGATCTGAGGCATACAGCAAGGGAATGAGTTCAAAACAAGGGAGGTAAGAACACAAAGGACAATGGTGATGGTTCACAGGTAATATGGTAGCAGGAGAACTATGGAGTCTAAACCTGTGGGGAGAAATCTATTACTATACAAAAATGAACGATGATGTAAAAAAAATAATAATTAAAAAAAGAACTCCTAAGAAAGTGATTCTACCAAAAATAAATGTTCCAGAAACTGTGGGGAAAAAAAAGAAATAACATATCAACCCAATTCTTACAAGACTACCATAAAATTTACACGACCACCTCTGGGAGGTGGTTTATACAAGTTTGCCAAGGATCATGAGGAATCTGAACAAAGTCGAGGGTTGGTCTGTCACAGCTTGTCAGATCGCAGTGGGCAGAGTGATGACAGAAGGTGCCAGCTGTAAGTGATGTGCATTGAGAAGACAGAACCACAAAGACCCCAAGACGCTGAGCATCCTGGAAAGCCCTGCTGAGCTACAGAAAAGGCAGTGCTGAGCATTGAATATGTGACCCAGCTGATTTCAATGGTTTTGGGCAGGCAGCTCTCGAGTACAATAGCTTCCATTCCTAATGTCAACGCACAGAGAAGGTTCAAATTGACAGACGTGATGGCTGCCAAGGAACAGTACTGGTTGAGCCATGCTCTGCTCATTCATATGCACCAAACATCCTTTTTAAAATTAAAACATCCCAGGGAACTTTTTTTGGCAAGCTCAGAAGCTTCCGTTCCTCTTGTTTCCAACCACATAAGCCTCATGGTGGTTCATTCATGTTGGAATTCTGTTACAGAATTTTCCAGACTGCAGATCTCCCCTAAATGGAAGCGGTTGATTTTAAATTGAAACAAAACTATTTGCTTCAATCATACCATAAAAAGTCACCCTCAGTTTTTCTCCCTTTCTTCACTATAATTTTATTGAGCTATAATGTGAATTTTATATTAGGGACAGATTTTACACAGAGGCTGAGATGAATTAAGAGAAAGTACTACACAAATCAAATCTGAATTTAATATTCACTAATATTATTGCAATAAGAAGTTTTTGGTGATGTCATTTTATTTGCTTTGCAAATCATGTTTTGACAGAGATGAATAACATCCAAATGAGGATGAAATTCAGCTTTAGGTAATTTTTTCTTAATTTTTATTTTTCAGTTAAGATAGTACACATCTATAAGCACTAAAAGTATTTAACCTGGAAAGAAAATTTACATTTAATTTAGCACACCCTTTTCTTTTCACCATTCATCACTTTTCTGTTACATTTTCTAGAAAACCTGAAAATGCATCCTGCCTTCCAGTGGGCTGAAGATAGATAGATACATATTGACGTGTCAGGCGAGGAGTTAAGAAAGACAGGTTTGAATATCAAGAGAGAAAGTGTGCCAGGGATAGGAGGAAAATACTCAGGTTACCTAAAATGTTGAAAAACTATTCAGAAATCAAGAAATCTATTTTTTAAAAAGCAGATGGTAAATTTGACACATTCATAACATCAGATATAACTTTGTTTTATTGAGGTTTTGTTTAATATTTAGCTGAATCTTTGGAAACAGGATGTGGCAGGTGTGCTGAAAGGCTACTGAAGTGCAGGTAAAAAGGGGGGTGCTTACTCCCTGGGAAAACGCAAGGGCAGGCCAGACTATCAGGTTCCACATGCCAAGAGGGCTCAGACCCAGCCTTTTCACGTCTGATTGCCACGAACCTCTGCCTGATGAAAGTGTTTACTTGGCATGTTTTTGTGCCCACAGAAATGTCTTCAGGAAAAGTTTTATCTACACTCAGAAAAGGTTTCTATTTTTTTGCAAAGGCAATAGAATAGTTCTCAAGCTAAATCATAACGGATAAGGTTATCTATTGCTGAAGCTGGCTGATTGTGGGGATTACTATGGTGGACAAAGACCATGATCCAACAGGGGCTGTATCTTATCTGCGTCAGATAAATATAACTGAAATGACTATTATAGGGTAGCATTTTGCTCCAAAGCAGAAATTCAATACTAAATGGCCCAAAGTGTCAGCCTAGGATGGTAGATGAAGGAAGGAAAAAGAGATAACCCTAGCTCAATTCCCATTAATCAATATATCATTAGATCCTCTTAACAGACCTGTCTCTGTGTTAGAAAGCTCTCTCAAGAAAAGGCTCCTCCTTTCTGAAACGTCAAAGTATCTCTTGGAGCATGTGCATAAAGATAGTACATAAGGTGAATGTCTTTTTTCCATTACTAAAAGAAGAGAAAAGGGTGTCCTTTACAAATTGCCCTGCTGGGAAGCATCCTGTGAAACTAAGGTAGCAGATTAGCTGGCTACAGGACATTCCTCGTGGTCCTTATAAAATATTCCTGCATCCAAATAAATACGTAAAAACTGAGAAAATGCCTGGAAAAAAAAGTAAAAGTAGAAAATGTGCCAAATTCCCAGGGAGGGGGTAGGAGAGAGGATCACATTGAATACAACTTCAGTGGGAATAGATGTAAAGGTCCATTCTTCGATTCACCCTCAGTTAAGTTCAAGAGCATTGACCAAGGGCATTTCCCTAACCCTGCCAGAGGATGGAAATAGCCCCAACAGTTACAGTCAAGCTGTAATTTCTCGCTGTTAAGTCACCACTGTCCAAGAAAACAGTTAATGCAATTCATCAAACCCATTCAATTGCCTGTGAATCAGCCAGATTCTGAGTTCTTCCTCCTCCCACCTTGTGTTCATTAACCCTTCCCTTTCTGTAGTTATGTAGAAACTACAATAGAATCTGCAGATGGGCAGAGTCTACCTAAGAACAGTGTTCTGAATTCTTAAATAAAAACCTAATTGGTGAATTTTTGGTTTTCTCACTTATCTTTTGTGAAGGAACAGCTAATTCATTTTTAAATGCCGATCTATTGCAGACTGAAACTTCTCAAAAATTATAATAAAACCGAGTTAATTGGAAAAGTAAACTGATAACCCAAGATACAAAATAAAAGACAATTTTGCTTAATTATTAGCTTGGACATAAACTGTGAATTTGGACATACACTGCAAATGTGAATGTGAAAGCGTCAAAACCCTTATTTTCAATTTCCTATTTTTTGAGGACCACAAGCAAACATTTTGTATACTCAGACTAGTCTGTGAATCACCTTGGGTTAGTTCTGTTGGCTAACTCAATGCTAACACAAAAAGGCCCCTGTCAGCCCACCTTTGTGAAATGAATTGGCAGCTAATTCAGGAGGAATTTAGCAAGTCTGCCTCGCCTTGAGGTTTAGATCTAAGAGCCCAGAGCAACCAGCACTGAGTAGAAAGGAGCAAGGAGAACCTGTCAATCTTCTGAGAAGCACTGGGTTAGACAGATTTCTTTCAGAGTCTCAAAGACATACTAGAACAAAGAGAAAACAAGATATTTCTCCAAATCAGTAAGTTCTATCTCTGCAGATAATTAACCAGAAATATGATTTCTGACATACACCAAAAAAAGAAAAATAATACAAGTAACTTTCAAATCAAAACCAATGGGACCCAAAAAACATGATGAGATAAGTAGAAATCCTGTGATTTACCTTTATAGGAAAAAAAAAACAATGAAATCTTTAGTAGATTTAAAATTCATTAAAGTTAAACAGAGGGCCTCCCTGGTGGTGCAACCCGTTAAGCTCAGTGCTGTGGAGCTGTCTGCAGCTGCAGTGAGAGTTTGATGCCTGGCCGGGAGATTCCTACATGGAGCAGCAGACCTCTCCTGCCTCACCACTGCTCCCCTCAGCAGTGTATTCCTGTCTGTCTACCTGTTCTGCTCCCCACTCTGTCTCTGGTGAACCTTCTCGCCACCCCATGCCTCTGGCCTGCACCCCAGCTTGTATGCATAAATAAATAAATTAAAAAAAAATAAAGTTATACAAAGAATAATCATTGAGAACAATGACTTAGTTGTATTGTGGGTAAGATGAACGCTATTCTAGAGGAAATATAGCAATGAAAACAGGAGGTGATGGGTCCTCCCTAGTGGCCTGGGGGTTAAGTCTCAGCGCTATCACGGTCACCACCTGAGTTCCATCCCCAGCCAGGGAGATGACCCACATAAGGCGCAGCAGACCTCTCCTGTCTGGCCCGCTGCTCCCCTATTGCAGTGTGTTTGTCAATCTGTCTGTTCCACTCCCCACTTTGTCTCTGGTGAATCTTCTCACTCCCGACACCTCTGCTCTACACCCAACATCTTCCACACAAAAATAAATGAACAAAATCTTAAAAAAGAAAACGAAGCCGATGAAAGCTGTCAAGGACAAGAAATGCAAACACAGCCCAGGATTTCCAGATTTTCCTATAGAAACAATGAAACAGAAGCTTAGAGATCCAAAAGGCTCATTCAATTTCAGGAAACTTGCAAAGCAGGCAGTCAGTAAATATTGAACTAATAGCTAAATGATTGGCAACAGAAAGACAATTTGACCAGTGACTTAATTTAATTAAATTCAAACCATTATTTAGTTACTCTCTAGAAACTCTCTGCATTCAATTAACAGCAAAGAGTGGAAGTCACCCTCTAGCAGTAGACTTGTACCTGTTTCCTCTTTACAAGTTACTTGGGTACCAGATGTCCTACCATCAAGAAACATTTACTAACAACACGGGACTGACTCTGACGTGACATCAAAGTATAAATGTCCATCGATGGGCGCCATTTTCATTTGCTTTCCCTGTTCGTTATTTCTAGTGACCTTGACCCGTGTGGTGGTCGCTAGCGAAAACTTTAGAATTCTTTTATTTTTTTAAATTATTTTCTTTGGGGGGCATTTATTTATATATATTTTACATCATTGTTCATTTTTGCACAATGTTTGCTTTCTTTTCCCAGGTGCAGACCCCTTGGAATTTCTATCACCAACTCACCCGAGCACCATCACCGTAGTCCCTTGTGCTCCCCGCCCCCTCCACTGCAGAATGTCTCTGATTTATAGTCAGAAGGAAAAAAGAAAAATAGCGGATGGTTTCACTTATAGGAGGAATATAGGGAACCAAATAAGGGATCAGGGAGAAAATAACAACAACAACAACAACCCCCAACAAAACAGAATAAAAATAAACTGACAACTATAAAACTTTAGAATTCTTTTTTTTTTAAAGATTTATTTAGTTATGCATACAAGAACTGGGACGGAGGCCACAGGCATGGGATGGTGAGAGCATTCACCAGAGACAGAGTGGGGAGCAGAACAGGCGTATCTACTGAAACACACTGCTGAGGGGAGCAGCTGGTGAGACAGGAGAGGTCTGCTGTGCCATGTGGGAAGCTCCCTGGCAGGGATGGAACTCCTGCTACAGTTGTGGTTAGCTTCCTAGTGCTGAGACAACCCATCGAGCTACTAGGGAGACCCCAACTTCAGAATTCTTGAAGGAGCAGCTTAAGCACAGGCTTGTGGACAGTTTTTGACTAGTCTGTGATAACTTGTAGAGGAAGAACAGATGGAGATTTTTTATGGGTGCTTTCTTTACCTCCCCCAGAGTTGCTGCTTGCACACATAGCCATTTGGGCTTATGAGCCCCCTTCCTGCCATTTCCATGCTTAGGCCCCCCTCCTCTCCAACCTTTGCATGATTCTTCTTTATTCCTACAGACTATTCATTTGAACACCATTACATTGAATGATACATTAACATACTGATATTTCTGATGCCATTCAATAAACATGGAATATTCCTCTAGGTATTTCTTCACACAAAAACATGTACGTAAAAACAAAGGAAAAACAGAGGCTGGCTTATAGAAAGTCATGACATGGATTTTGGGGGAAATGAGTGTGTGTACCTATGGGGGTGTGTGTTCATGTGCGTATATGCCTTGAGGGTGAGGGTATCACTGACTTACGCAGCATGTAGCACTGCTTCCCAACGCACTTGAGAAAGGCTGAATAAAGGGGGGCTGATGGCATGCCTTTGTTTTTTTCCTGCATGAAGGTGACTGCCTGTGCTTCTTACTTCATCTCTGCTATTCTTGGCCCAAATGCCTTGGATTATATACAGTGAAGAAGAGAGAGGTGGATAGTGGGTTTAAATGGCAAGAAGAAAAAAATGCAGAAAATCACATTACTAGCACAAATTTAGAATAGGATGAGGAAGAACAAGGATAAGAAGAACTAGATTACATTTTGATCACAGGGAGGCAAAATAAACAAAGTGTGGGTGTTGGGGGTGGGAGCTCATTGTAGGGGTCTCCTGAGTGTCAGAACCAAGGGTAAGACACAGAGCCAACACACATTTCTGCACAGACTCAGTGGACCAAGGTTATTCCACTGAAGACATTCCTAAAATTTCTTACATAAATTCCATTTAGATAAGGCTACTTGTATTAAAAGGGGAAGAAGTGAAACATTCAAAAGGATTTTAAAAGTGAGAGTAAACAGTTGTGACTGAGATTTCTTAAAAGGAAAATGTCTGAAAGCTGTTTGCGGTAACAGTGACAGGGCTAGAACGGGGATCCCAAGTTTTTGTAGTATCTAATATCATACTTTGATAAATAGCTTAAAATGAGACCTTTGAGGAAAAGTCTAAATAAATTTAGCTATCGAGCTTTAAAAGCTAAATACATATAAAGGTCAAAGCTAAAATATCTAGTATAAATAGTATTATGAAAGTCTCAATGAGGGATCAAAAGGGCTAGATCAAAGCACTCTTTTTCAAAAAGTGGATATTTTAAAAAATACCAAACAAATGAGGTTAATAGTAGCAGAAAAAAATGCAAGACTAATAAATAAGGAGAGCTTAATTATGAGCCAAGACAGATGCATGCAAATGAAACTTTTTTTTCATCTAACTAACAATGCTGGAAGTAGATAAAGCACTTGAAAAGAGTCTTCACATTGGTCAGTTAATTGCACTGAACTGAAACGTTAAAATAACGCAAGAGAAAATGGTATATGTTCAGTGTCTAAAGTTCATTTGTAATTAGAGGGAAAAAAAGTTAAGATTATCAGTAAAAATTACTTAAGATACTAGAAAATGACTGGATAAAATTAGACTGTGTAAATCACAAATGGAAAGGTTTGAAGACATTTAAGCTCTGAGCCAAAGCTGAGTTTATGGAACTTTCAAAGATCCCTTTAACTACAAGAGCCACTCATGCACTTAACTTTATTACATAAGGAGTCACCTCTTCTAAAGGGTATGTTTCATCCTATATACATCTTATACACTACCTTGGAAGAAGAAAATTTGACCCATAGAGATAACAGGAACAAATGCCAACGAGAAGAACCTCAATAAGTAGCCACAAAGTCAAGTCAATTATTTTGCGATTGACCCAACCATTTTACAATAATCTTGTGAACCAGCAATCTAAATAATGTATTATTTATGATTCATTCACTAAACAATGAAAACAAAAAATATGATGTTGAGTAAATAATAAGACAAACCATTTGTGTCTTCCATTTGAAACAAAGAAATAAATAAAATCAGTCATTTATAGAATTCAGAAAAGGAGATGAAAGACAAAACATCAAAATGTCAGGAATTTAATATTAAAACCTAGTCTAAAATTTAAGAGTACCTGAAAGATGATAATAAGATAAAGGGAGAATGAAGACAGAAGCTATTAAGGATCACGAACTCAAATGCAGAGAGAGGAGGCTTTAAAGGGTAAGCATATTTAAATAGCTGCCTTGTAGTTACCCTCTGTCCTCAACTCTGATCTCTAATTCACACTGAGAAAATTAGATGGCTCCGCGATGAAGCCAAAATGTGTCTGTCTTTAGTAGAACCAGATTTCAGTGACTGCAAATAACCCAGAGTGAGCTACAGTTGCCGTAATCAAGTGATGTTTAAAAGTGCTATTATTGTTAATAGAAGAACAGTCAGTAACTTGTAACAAGAGAAAGCCTAATTTATAGAAAAGCAGAAGAAAATGCTATGAGACAGAAAGTAAGAGCAGAAAAGCGAATATAACAAGCAGGGAAGAGGTATGTTTGCCGGTGTAGAGGCTCAAGAGTAAGATATAAATATCTAGTCTCAAATGAATAACCCTTAAGAAAATCAAGTATTTGATTTTCAAATAAAATTACAAAAAATTACAAATATCTGGGCCTCCCTGGTGGCACAACGGGTTAAGTGCAGCACTGTGAAGCTATCCAGAGCCAATGCAGCAAGAGTTTGATACCCAGCCAGGGAGATTCCCACATGGCGCAGCAGACCTCTCCTGCCTCGCCCGCTGCTCCCCTCAGCAGTGTACTTCAGTTGACGTGCCTGTTCTGCTCCATACTCTGCCTCTCATCCCCCCCCCCAATACCACCTCTGGCCTACACCCCAGCTTGTATGCATAAATAAATAAATCTTTTTAAAAAATTATAAATATTTAACATTTACATGTATTTTCATGTGAAGACAAAAAAGAAGGTTCATAAATCAAAAAAGATAAACGGAAAAGGACTTAGTAGGTATGAGAAAAAAGAAAAGACCTACTAGATGGTGAACCAGCACTGTGCTCCTGTGGGGGGGGAGGACTCTTGAACAAACTCCACAAACAGGTTTAATGGACCCCATCCCCACCCCAGACCAAAGAGACCCAAGACAGAAAGACTACAAATCCAAAAACGTCATCACCACCAAAGGGAGGATGCTGGGAACTGAGGGTGGAGTTAAGTAGCCAGGTTTGTTGTATAACCAGATACTAGGGCCTTGGGAGACTCTTGGCTTTTTGCCAGATTTCAGCATGGTGCTATTGGGGTCCCAGCTCAGTGGAACTGGTAGGAGACATTTACCAATTTCTCTCTCTCTCTCCCTCCCTCCTCCCTCCCTCCCTCCATCCCTTCCCCTGAGTTATACACTCTTTTCTAATTTCCCCTTCCTTTGTAAATAAACCCTTTACTAACCTTTTTGTGTGTGCCTGCAGTTCAGTCTTATTATAAGTCCCTTTAAAGTGCAGGGGTGAGGCCCCACAGTAAGGCATGCATTTCCCAAGGGGGCAGCCCTGTAACACACCCAGTCTCCCACAGCTTACTGAATTTGATATATGAATCAAATCGTCAGCCTCTGGGGGAAAAGTCACATGTCTTCGTACTTATAAATAAGAAACTTTCATAGAGCCCTGGTGACTATATACTTATGATTAAGTTAAATATAAACAAGGCAAAGTTGACAACAGACAAAGGGAAATAAAATTGTTGACAAAGGATTTGGAAAAAGACAAATCTCACAAGCTGAGCTCAGATCTGAGGCAGACAGAAGGGGAGGGGAGGGGGGTGTCGAAACAGGGAGGGAAGAGCACTTCCAACCTTGGGAGGTACTTCTAAAATATTTACTCATTACCCTCTAGGCTAACCACTGGATCAGCCTGTTATTTCATGATTTTCAATAAGTACAGTATTTTGGTGCCTAATAAAACTTCTGAACCTTAGAGTTTGTCATCCACAAATTATAAACAATTTCTATTTCGATAAAAGCTATTCTTAGGCCATACCTGCTAAGAAGCTTTCCTTGCAATTGCACAGGGCTGGAACACTATTGTCTATATACTAAGGTCTATTTAGAACATTTTCTCCTCCAAGTAACATTGGAAAATATGATTTGGGGCCTCGAATGTGCTAAATGGAAAAACTGAACTGGACTCACTGCAATTTTTCCCATTTTCCACCTTTAGCTCTTGGTTCAGTGCCTGGAACATAGAAACAGTGTGACATATACCAAGCTACATTTATCACATAATTTCTTATATGTTTAGATATAGTAAGATATATATATTTATGCATTAAAAAATATATATACTTATTAGAGTAATTGTAACTTATTAGAGAGTAACTGTATGTACATAGCCATATATATATATATATGTTTATGAAACATTACTGCTCTGAATTACTAAAATATTATTCTAATGAAACAAAACTTATTTAATTCTAACTACAAACATCATATAAGAGGAAATAATTTCTAACAAGAACATAGAGGAGTACTATGCCACGTAATTTTCTGTTACTGTCTAGGGAGTCATAGAATAGTTTAAATTTATTAAGCATGGCTTAAACTTTTAATATATAATTTTACATGCATTTTAATTATAAAGAAATATGTGAAACTTAGAAACACATAGAAAAGTTCAAAGTAAAGAAAATTGTCAGTGGTCTCACCTTCCAGAGATAAATCTATAAGCAGTTAAAAATATGATAATTTAAGGCTTTTGTTTTAGAATTTTTTTTTGTATATTAAGAATATGAAAACTAATAGGAAATAATGCCGTCCACATTCTTCATCGTCATCACAATCTTCCACACTGGGGCGCAGGGCAGATAAAGAATTGGGAGGTGGTGGAATTTAATGGGTAAAGCAAAGCATAAGGTTTGGCATCCAATAAAACTGAAGTCTTGTTCTAGATCTGCCACTCGCTTGCAGTGTACTCTGTGTACATCAGTTAAGTCTCCCTGCCCTCATCATTAAATCAAGGATGACCATCCAACATGGTAAGACAGCTGGAGGACAAAGGAGACGGTATATGGAAAAGAGATATAGGAAGTGAGGAAAACCTAACTCCCAGCCAACCTTAACTCCCCATCCGTCCCTCCCTCGAAGAAGACAAAGTAGAGCAGATGGTGATCCATCAGGCAAAGACCCTTCTGTCCTGAAGATTTTAGAGCAAAGCATGCATCTAGAAGGCTAGGATGGAAGAGGTGGGCATGAGGAACTAGCAACACAGCCCAATTCCTGGGGAACCCAATGCGAACTCCTCAAATCACATGGCACATCACAGTACAAGCAAGAGAAATTCTCAGTGGTGAGGGTTTCGACAGCGCCCCTTAGGCCCCATCTGTGCTCGCAGAGGGGATGAAGGTCCTGCTGCTCTTGACTCAGCGTCAGGGCACGCTGGTGCTTAAATCTCATCCTGACAAAGCTAACTTCGAAAAACATGAAAATAAAATGTTGGTGTCTGAGCACACAGAGAAACAAATTGCTCTCTTGCTCCACTGCTTTACAAAGTCCATCTGGGACGGGAGCGCTAGCTGAATTCAGACGTCACACCCGCATGAGATGCCTTCTGCTCTGCACCGACAAGATGAGAGCCAGCGCATGTTACAGAGTAACTCAAGGAGCCAAGAACTGTGTGAAGCTCAAGCACCCCAAGATTTTTCAGGCTTTTTTCATCAAAGACCTCTGAGGTTTGATGCCATACCAGGACTCCAAGCTGACTGAGTTCAGACCGTCAAATCCGGGCATGGCCGGCAAACCCCAAGACAGAACCTTACTGCTTCTCATTAGGGCTCGGTGGCGCCTGGTCTCATGTTACTGCGGTTCACCTTGGGTTAGAGACCATTTGGATAATAATGGCATAAGCTTTTCACAGTTCACTTAAAACTTTTTAGGGGTTGGCTCTTTGTAGAGGAGAGTACATTAATATATAAAACGAGCATGTTGTTTAATTTAACTTATTTGGCCATGTGTGTTTTCAGGGTCGCTCATCCAGCAAAATTGAGGCGATTTCAATGTTTTTTTAATAAAGTGAGAGAATGCAAGCCTTTACAGTTCACTTGAATGAGGCTGCGTGACCTCCATACCACGTATTAAAAACAATTATTATGCTGTTGCCAGACGGCATGGGGTACATTACCCGCGCTGCCATCATTAGTCTTGCCTCTGCATAGCTCTTAAAGGATCCAGATGGTGGTTTTCCACTTTATCTTCATGGTGTCCCCAAGGAAGTATGTGTTATAATCACAGTCTCCTTCTTACTTCAAAGTTCCGTTGAGCAGAGCCAACAGAGAGGGGCACCCTGCTGGTGCTGGTGGGCTGTGACTGCACTAATCATTACCCTCAACAGCCCTCAGAATGACATGTGCCAGAGGACACTCCAGACCCACAGCAACAAATGTGTGACCTGAGGGCAAAACTTTGGTAAACAGAGGAAGGTCTCAGCACAAGGCAGACTTTTAATTTTTTTTAATTACTTTTTTTTTCCTTGCACATTCACTTTGCCTCTGCTTGATATGGAGGTAGAGGAAATTCATGATTTTTTTTTCATAAATATAATTTCCAACTAGGTTTTATTGTGATAAACAAGGAATATACTCAAGGAGGAAAGACTTATTAGGTGAATTAAAATGCAACTGTGGATCGAGCATGCCTTTGGTTATCTGGGGTTTTTTTGTTTGTTCCTTTGTTGTTGTTTTTAAGGTTTATTTATTTATACATACAAGCTGGGGTACAGGCCAGAGGTGGGGGGTGGCGAGAAGATTCACCAGAAACAGAGCGGGGAGCAGACAGGCAGATCAGAAATACACTGCTGAGGGGAGCAGCGGGCGAGGCAGGAGAGGTCTGCCGCACCACGTGGGATTCTCCCCAGCTGGGCATCTAACTCGCATCGCGCTGCACAGCGCAGCGCTCAACCAGAGCCACCATGCGCCACCAGGGAGGCCCCTGTTCCTTTGGTTTTTAATGGATATACACATAGTGAGGCTGAAGACTGCAGCTGTGAATCTGAAAAGGGTTCTCAGACCTTAAGTCAAACTTTTTAAGTGCAAGAATCATGGCAAGATGGTTTTAGCTGGCTGGAAATGGTGGTGGAATCTGCCTACTATGCTGTGATTTTTTAAGTAACTATATATCCTTTCCTTTGCATGAGTTTTAACAGTGAGTTCTAAGGTATGGGATGGTCTGATACTGGCTGCTCTATTTAATTGGATTTACTCATCATAAATGTCTGTCAACTAAACCTATAGATTATATCTTCGATTTTTAAAAATATGAGTGTTATTAGCCAATATTTGTCAAAATTTAAAACACACACATCCTTCGACTCCAAAATTCACCACAAAATAATTCACCTTATAAATGTTCTTTCACTTACACATAAAGATATGTTCAAGTCAATTTTTTATTTGTAAAAATAACAAAAACAAAACTAGAACTATCTGTCATCAATAGGGAATCAGTAAAATTATCAGCAAATCTACAAATGATTGATTTGGGTCTCCAAGTACTCGTGTGGAACAGCACCAAGTTTTTCCAAATATAAGGTGTAAAGAAGAGTGTGTGCAGTATACACACACAATATTTTCTAGCCGTTTCATCTATCAATATACTAATACACACCCATTTTGGTGAGGAGTTAGTTTTAAATATTTTTATATCTTTATCTCCATGGAGTTCAAAGAAAAATGACAGCTAAATACATGTATTCAGCCTTCCACTTTGAGTTGGAATCATTTCATCTTAATTGTGTTCTTAATACCAGATTTTTAATGAGTTTTATTATTTTCCTGTCTACAGTGTGGAAAAGGAAAGAACAAGTGTTTGTTCTGTTTTGGTCTTTGTGAGCAGGACTCTCATTGTTCTTCAGGAATTACATCATAACTCAGACTTGTGTCATGAATACATTTTTAGCACTCCAACCTAAAAGACCACAGTTCCAGGACAGGGGAACTTAAACAAGATCGTTCCTCAGGTATATATTTGAAAATAATTTTTTTAAATTAGTTTTTATTAACATTGTGGAATGTTAATGCTCCTGGTTGGAAAAGCAGAACAAATTAATAAGATTTCAGCACATCCCAGAGATTTTTTAGTAACACAGACATAGACAAACATAATACAAACATAAACAATTACAATATTGTATATGATTTAGAGGTATAAGATCTCCCCACTTCAGGTGTTTATTATCACAGCACACCCACCACCAATTCATCCACAGTCCTCCACCACTTACTTCCATCCCAACTAGTTGTCCCTTTTCCCTGAACATGTTGTAGACTCAATTCTACAGGCAGATTTCTAGGGTTTGTTATTGATTTGGCTTCTCTGACTCTTTGTTTTGTTTCTCTACATTCCACATGTGATAGCTTTCAGTACCTGACTTTCTCCTTCTGACTTATTTCACTTGGCATTATTCCCTCCAGTTCCATCCATGCTGTTGCAAAAGGCAACAGTTCATCTTTTTTATAGGTGAGTAGTATTCCCTTTAGAATATATTTCAAAGGGAGGAATCATAAGAGTGGTGTACAATTTCCTTTTAAAAATATTTTTCCAATGGAAATCTTTAAAGAAATTTTAGGATTACAGAAAAATGAGTGGAAAGTACATAGAGCTCCTATGTGCCTCTGCTGACATATAACAGAGTCTCCCCTTTTAATATCTTACATTCATGTGGTTAGTATGCCAGAAGTGATGAAACAATACTGACACATTATCATTAGCTAAAGTCTATAGTTGACATTACATTTTACTCTTTGTATTGTACAATCTATGGGCTTTGACAAACCTAATGACATGTATCCACCATTACTTTTCCCCAACTCTATTCATTTTGATTTTGCTCATTTACTCTCTACTAAAGGTCTTGACTCTTGCATAGACTTGCAAAGCACCTAGAATCCTTTTCTGTCAACAGAAATTTATCTGGATTCTAGATAAATTTTCATTTACCAATTTTTATTTATGGAGCTGGTTCATTGTGCAACCTTGGGAAGATCATTTCCTTTAATCATTTACTATGTAATCACATTTTAATGTTGTGTTAAAAAATAGGAAATGTTTTAAACTAAAATCGTGCGGGATGGTGTCTACTCCACAAGTTTAGAAACACAAATTTATCTTGGGTAAAAGCAAGAGAGGACAAATTTACTACTTAACCGAGAATGATATATTTACTTACAGTGATGTAAAAACCACCCCACAAAAAAGAAAAAAATATCTCATTCTTAAAAGTGATGTAGTTTGGCATCTTTAAGATGCAAAAAGAATAAAAATTAAACTTTGACCTGCATTCTACTCCATTCACCAAAGAGGCAAAGTATGACATATAGTAGCATACAGGTTTCCACCTTGAATAAAAATAAAATCTTGTCTCAGAATCAAGTAATTTAAACGAGATGACATTTTATAATATAACACACAAGATGTATAAGCTTAAAATGTTGTCAGGATGTGCCACTGTTTTTCATTAAAATTTTAATGTGACCACCTACTGCACACTTGTTAAAGGATGCTATTTAAGAAAAATGGCTAATTTTTATGTGGTTACTCAAACAGTGGGAAGTGTTATAATGGATAATTGGGTTACCTGGTTCATCATTATAATTTGACTTTTCCATCAGTCTTTTGTATTTTCAACATGTTCTACAACCAATTTTCTTGGTTCCATCGATATCACCTTGAAAGGTAAATTAATTCTTTGATTCATGTTTTGCAAATGAGCACAAAGAAGCAAAATGAGATCCAGCAGGTCCAGTGCAAAACTAAGGTAAGAAATCCTTGCCCTGGTAGGCCTAAGCCACTCCTTTTTTGTCCCTGGAAGGACCCTAAGCCTTTCTACTTGAAATTTTCCAAAGAGAATTAAGCTGTCAAACACATTTACAACCAGGTCCCCTCAGTTTTCTAGTCCAGGTGGTCTAATTACAGATTTTGCCTAAAGTAAGTTCAGACATAAAATAATATGGCAAGTCAGAGTTGCTGAAGTCTTAACAATCCTTTCTTTTAAAGCAGCCTTCTAAAGATTAAAAATAGTAAGCCTTTACGGGTGAGTAAAGTTTTCTTTCCAACATTCCCGCCTCATTCTTTTCCTGCTCTGGCTAGAACAATGCTAGTACTGTGCAGGCTCTGTTTCAACACCACAGGAAGTTCTCTGGGACTGCCCTAGTATCACAGAGAAGAAATGAGAGCCATAAAAACAGCACATAAATGTGAGGAATAATAGGGCCATTATCTAACATTTGATTGAGAAACTTGCTCAGAGATCAGGCTTCTCATAGCTTAGCCCAAGTGCCCCTACTTACTCTGCCTCCTTTCTCTTCCTTTCATTTCTTGGCTCCAAATCACCTCATCACTATCACCACTGCCCACCACCCGCTGCCCACAACATACTTAGACACAGAGCTTGCTGAGAGCGTGGCAGTGTCCTGTCTGTGGTGAACACCTGGGCTGAAGATGTCAGTTCAACTCGAGATAAGGATGGACGCCACACCACGACTTAAAGTTCATCTCATACAACCCCTCTGGAGAATGAGATTTGCAACTCGGAAAGGCACTTAAAGAATCCAGATGCGTAAAGCAGAATCATTTAGGAGCCGCAGTTGAGCTAAATTAAGCATTCTTAGGCATTTAAAATTTATTAGAAAGCATCTCGATTCATATGCTCTGGATCAAATCCCAACTCACTGAATCGGCCAATTTGAGGATTAGACTTCACAGCAATAAGCACAGTGGAGAAAACTCGAAAACAAATTAATTAAAAGAGCAAACTCAGTTTTTGAATCTAGGATAAATACTGTTACTCCTGGTGAATGGAATTTTATGTGAAGCGCTCAGAGAGTTAACAGGGCCTAATGAAGGCAAGAAAAAACTGAAATTATTAATAACATAGTAATGTATCATATTTAGATGCACCTATTCCTTTAAGCATAGGATTTGAAATACTTTCATTCTACCAGAAATCTATTTAAAACATTTAATGTACTTAAAGTGCCACTAAATAAAGCAGTTGAGTAACACATGGCTTGCTGGTGTGTGTGTGTGTGTGTGTGTGTGTGTGTGTGCGCGTGTGTGTGTGTAATCTCTTAGAGAGTTAGCTGTTAGGAAATGAAGAATAATGAGAAATTTATTGTTGGATCTCCAAGTTCACAGCACAACAAAACAAATCAGAAGAAGTGATTAGGCATAATGAGATATGAACAAATTACATTTACTAAGCCTTTACTTATTCTGTTTCTAGAAAATATGATTTGAGAATACTATATGACATTACAGGTGTTGTACATGTTTGTGAAATAGTTTTATATATACATACATAAGCATGTATATGAAATTTATTGAATGTCACCCTATTATGAACAGATAGGCATAATTAATTTTGAAATGCAGACACATTTCTAAACAATAGTTGTGGTTGCCAAACCTAGTCCTTTATTCATTCTTTATCAGTTCATACCTGGAATTCTAGATTCAGATTTATTTTTTACCATTTTCATTGACAGTTCTAAAAACAGAACTTTAAAAGGATAATACTCATTCTGATATCTAATTTCTCTTTAGTTATTTGTATCTTCAAGATCACATAATTTTGTTTCATAATTCAATTGTTACTCCATTGAAAATACATACACAGTGGAATACTACTCAGGGATCAAAAAAGATAAACTCATGCCATTTGCAACAACAAGGAGGAAGCTGGAAGGGATGGTGCTCAGTGAAATAAGTCAGAAAGAGAAAGATAAATACCGGATGGTGTCACTTACATGTGGACTATACCAAAGGGTCAAAAAAAGACAAACTATAAAACTAATCCTTGGCAACTGAACATAGATTTGAGGCACCCAAGAGGGGAGGGAAAGGAATGAGAATGGGACAGTAGGGGAGCACAAGGGCTATGGTGGAAGACTATGGGTGCGTTGGTGGTGGGAGAGCTACAATGACCACACCTAATGGGAGAAACCCTATATTGTCAAAATGTTATCAAAGATGTAAAACAACGGTACTTCATTTAAAAAAAAATATCAAAAATAAATATATAGAACACTTTTCAGAACTTATATTACCTTACTCACTAAGTTGATTAGAAATTGTTGTAGGGCCTTCCTGGTGGAACAAGGGGTTAAGTCTCAGCCTATGAAGCTACCTGCAGCCACTGCAGCACGAGTTCGATCCCCAGCCAGGGAGATTCCCACCAGGCAGACCTCTCCTGCCTTGCCTGCTACTCCCCTCAGCAGTGTATTTCAGTCAGTTTTTCTGTTCTGCTCCCTACTCTGTCTCTGGTAAATCCTCCCATTCCCCACACCTCCGGCCTGCACCCCAGCTCTTGTATGCATAAATAAATAAATCTTAAAAAAAAAAGAAATTGTTGTAGTCCATCATTCCTGCCATTTTGACATTAGTAAATTATCCATGGCAGGTGAGCAAGAGTAGAGCTCTGTTCAAAAGTGGAGAGACATTCAGATCTCTGAGTCAGGTAACAAAGCATCTATCATTTAAAGGCAAAACTCTGATTTGTACTGGTCTTTTAAAAATACATTAACAATGTGAGCTATATTTTCAAGAACATCTATAAATTATAGGATATTAGCTATACCCATTTATATCTATAGCTACATGCCTCGGAGTCCTAAGAACGTACTAGTATAGAAAAATCAAAAGCATGTCCTTGAAAATCACTTTAACGCCTTTAAACTGACCAGTATCAAAAGGTAGGAATGAAAATCAATGGTCACTTAGGTTGTATGCACAAAGCGCCATGAAATTATAAGTGCAATATGAAACAATTTTTAATTTGCCATTAGCTCACTTTTAAATTGTATTTTATGCCTTTTCAATCACTTACATAATATATCAAAGCAATAAGAGTAACTATAAACATTTAGAGTTAAATGTTAATAAAGTTTAACACTGATGCACAAAAATTGGCATATTACAAGCAAATTCTACTACAAATTCCACCAGATCACTTTACAAGTGCTTCCTCTATTCCTCACCCCAAAAAGGTGATTCTAATACTAGATCCCACTGCCACGCAAATCATATCTTCCAACATGAAAGAAATGAAACATACACATTTAATTTCTTCCAGAGTGTTCCTTATTATATCCACCACTCCTATAGACTCAAAGCTACATTGTTGGTATTGCTAACGATGTTCATTTCAAAGCATTCACTTTGCCCCTATTTTTTCATAGTATAATGAAAATAAAATACAAGATGCAAAATTAATTATGGGGAGATCACATTAGAAGAAGCTTAGCAGTCACTAGGTCAGGAATGCTACTTCTCAATCATTTTCTTCAATACCACTCCCCAAAGAGACATTTTAGGCTTGTTTTCTAAATTTCTCCACTTTGGAATTTTAAAATTATAGATATATTGCCTCTCTGTTAGTGTGTCCTATGTATGACTGTGCTTATACATAATAATTGGAAATTTTTGTTCCCCTAAGAGCCCATTTTTGCCGATTTGGGGCAATGCCACCTCTGTGTTAATGCATTTTTCAGATAAGTAAATATGACCCAAAAAGAGCTGGTAAAGTGATAATAAGATATTCCTATTACAATGGTATTACTAGTCAACTATAGTTCTACCACCTGCCTTTGACAAATATTAATGACATCCTGAAATATTTCTTCTCTGGGAGAGAATCTAAGGAAGACATAATAGCACAAATTACATATAAATTATCTCTTTCCATCTTATGCTTTCCCTTATTTCTGTCTCACTGATTACAAGGACAGTGTTTCCTGGGTCGTCCTGGTAACACTAAAAGAACACATAACCTCTCTTTTTCAAAGCACATATGACTTCTTTTTCTATTTCCTTTCCCTCTATCACAACAGCCTGTTTTTATATCATCTTCCATCCGTAAAAAGTCAGCTTAAAGATACATGAACCTCCACAGTGCACACGCCCAAGTGCACACATGTGTAATACAGGCGTGGACACAGGCACACACAGCTTCTGCAGTGCAGGAGGCCACTGCTAGTGACACAGTTTCCACCCTGCTGAAGGTAGAGACCATTGCTCATTAGAACAGATGATAGGAGTTGTCCGTCGTGACATTTAAACATTTCAGTTTCACATCTAATCATGACAAAATCTGACAAATGCAGTTCTTTCCAGAACAACTTAAGACAGGGCATGGAAATAAACTGTTTGATATTACAATATTTGACAACCTCACAGTGAACAGTTCAGAAACATAATCGATACAAACAGGGCAAAAGGCAATCAAGTCAATTAGAAAGAATGTGGTTGAATCAGATCCTTTCTGTTTTTTTTTTTTTTTAAGATTTTTTTATTTTAGTAAACAAGCTGGGGTACAGACCAGAGGCATGGGGCAGTGAGAGGGTTCACCAGAGACAGAGTGGGGAGCAGAACAGGCAGATCGACGGAAACACACTGCTGAGGGGAGCAGCGGGCGAGGCAGGAGAGGTCTGCTGCCCCATGTAGGAATCTCCCTGGCTGGGTGTCGAACTCCTGTCACCGCTGCCAACAGCTCCACAGTACAGCGCCTAACTGCTGTGCCACCAGGGAGGCCCGAATCAGCTCCTTTCTAATTAATCAAATGCATCACTCACAACCCTATGGAAAGAATGGCAAAGAAGAGCCTCAGAAATTTCAAGCAGCTGAAGTGTTTTTCCATGACGTGTGTTGATCTCTGTTGTTTAACCAAAGGGCAATCTTGACAGGACGTAAATTTCATGGTTAAAGGGGCATAGCTTGCATCATGGAGGGTTATTTATTTATTTATTTTTGGTGATTTTATGAAAAGAAAATGGGGCTACAAGGCAGGAAGCAGGTTCTTGTCCTGGTTTTCATGCTCGCTGGTTCCCATTTCCAGGGAAAGCTCATGAATCTCTGTAAGTCTCTTTTGGTGTAGGCAGAGGTGGAGGTCCACTGAAATGGTTACGAGTCGTACTAAGCTGCTACATATCTGCAAATGCAAGGAAGTCCTATTTCATCTTTAATGATACCCTCTAGTCACGGTTTCCTATTCTTTTCTAGTCCAAATGCATATCAAGTAGGCTTTTACTTTGCATTTAATTTCAATAAGACAATATTAAACTATGAACAAAATATAATTCTGGGAACATTGCCATGTCCCTTAATATCTTAATGACAGATGCCAAAAGTTGCAGGCATCGAATAGCGAGTGCCATGAATAGGAATCAGAGCCTTTCCCTTTCCGACTCCTTAGCACAGGGATCAGGCGCTCCCCTATAGATCCTGGGCTTCAGATGCCTGCTACTCTTCCACTGAAAAATCATTAGTGATTCTAAACACTGAAGTGGGGGAAGATGATAGGAATGGGGAACTGGCTGTCAGGAGGTCAAGGTGGGGAGAGGAGATTGCAAACAGTGGGATACTGCCTGAAGTGTAATTCTCCTTTCAAAAAAAATAATTTACATAACTGGACCTGTTGGTATATGTGTGAATACTATTGCATTTAGGAGTTAAGTATTCGTAGCCATAAAAGTATAACTGAAACGGGGACAACAATTTGAAGTCTAGGTACAGATACACAGTATATGTCCCTTCTACTCAGTGAAGCTGTCCCCCATTACCATCTTGTCCAGAACTAGCAAGCACCCCAGAGAAGGATACCCCTTTTAAACCTCCTTAAACCTCACGTAACATTCCACCTTCTATGAAAGCCCTGGGGGGAGGGGTGTGTATCCTACAGGGATCAATATTCCCCTGGAGTGGAAGTTCAAGATCAGAGGTCACATGCTCTTCATTTTCCATCCTGAACATGACTGAATCACCAAAGCACAAGCTGGAAACTCAACAAATGTTTACTAAGTTTATTTGCTAACAAATAAAGGGAAAACAGAGAAGACAGACTGAGGTTAAAACTTCCATTTTATTTTTTTTTTTTACACTGACACTGTGATACTAGAACATTCTTTCTATCCGAGTGATGTATCATTAAGATTCCCTTAAGTGGGGCCTCCCTGGTGGCAGAAGGGATTAAAGACATAGCACTATCAAGCAATCTCCAGCCACTGAGGCTTGAGTTCCATCCCAGGCGAGGGCGCTGACCCACATGGCGCAGCAGACCTCTTCTGCCTCGCCCGCTGCTCCCCTCAACAGCGCCTTTCAGTAGATCCACCTGTGCTGCTCCCCACTCTGTCTCTGGTGAATCCTCTCACACACACCCCCACTACCACCTCTGGCCTAAACCCCAGTTCTTGTATGCATAAATAAATAAATCTTTTTTTAAAAATTCCCTTAAGCGCTAATTTAACATACAGTCTAAATGCACAAAAACAGTAGAGAGAAGATAGAGGACTCTGAAATATGACTCCAGCCAAATGGGGAAGTAAACAGGATATTATTACCCAGCCCCACTGGTAAGGACCTGGCCCACACTACTCTTCACCGGTACCCAGACTCCCATTTGTAACCCTATCGATCTTCCCGGTGGTCTGGGTCAAGCACGTTTCTGAAGTTTAAATCAGACTGAACAAATGAATGTTTCCCTTTTAAAATAAGAAACTACCTACCTGCTCCTTAAGGAGAGCATGAAAAGAGCTCCTGATGAAAATGTCAACACAATTATTATTGGTCTTGACTTTTATTAATTTATTTGTATTGCTTTATTGTATTTTATTTCCTCACTGAGGTGACAGTGCTCACAGCGCTGTGATTCAGTGGAACAGGACAGCCCCTCTTGGGGATCTCACCAAACCCCACCTGCCCCCAAGACTACTCTCTTAGCCGACCACAATGCTCACCCTTCTCCAAAAGGGGTTCAGTATCAGTTTTGCTTTTAAATGTCTTTCTTTCTTTCTATCTGAAGTGTTCTAATTCGTCAAGTGTTCGGGGCAGCAGGCTGCTGAGTCACCAGAGCGCTCCATGCTGAGGCGCCCCAGATGAGACGGGCCATCTGTTTAAGGCTGTGCTTGCCCCCTCCAGTCTTTTACGTCTGACCAATAGGCTGGAGAGTTATTGCAAGTGACCTGGCGCAGAACAGAAAGTTGGAGGAGCTTTTGGCTGGAGTAGCTGACCGTGACTCGTGTGTGCAAGCAGCCTGCCACGTCGTCCAGGGCCCGTGGTTACAGGTTGTTGGACAAGCGTTGGCTCCATTTTGGCTTATGGGTCTGTCATGCTTTATTGTTACTGATTTTTTTTCGAAGGTGGCAGCGCTGTGCCTGTCCACCCAGGGGATGGGCTGGGTCCATGGCTGGGCTCCATGAAATAGGCTTATTTGTTTCTGCCAGTATTTATGAAGTCTTTTCAATCTAATGCTAGGGGGATATAAGGCTATTTCACTTGGTGGACAACAAACATTTTGTTATTGCTGCTGCTGTCATCTACCGATTTTAATGTGTATTGAAAGCAAATAGTGTCAGACCCAGGATTATTTCTGACATATCACTGCTCAAGACAAGAAAGATAATGCTACTTAAAAGTGGGATATCTGTGATGCAAGAATAACACATCTTGGGATACATCACTTATACCAAAATTGATTCCTGAAAGACAGGAAGTAGAGAAGCCACATATAGTCATATTACTTTAAGCTGTCATTTTCCTTTCTGCTGTAACAAAGCAAAGTATCCTAGACATTCAGCTCCAGATCAAGACAAGTCCTTATGAAATGTGCAGGATGGAAAGTTTCACAGTGTGAATCAGCTCAAATGACTTGTGGAATTATATTCAACGAAAGTCAAATTATTTCTCCTAAGACACAGCCACATACAGTAAAACTAGTGGAAACAACACAGATAACCTATAGATAGCTGTAAATTTTGTTCCCTGGCATCAGCAGTATAAAGTACAATAGTCTTCCTCAGGCATATCAAAAATATGGACTCATTTCCAGGAGGCATTTTTTTCCAAATCTGACGCTCATCTGAGTGGATATAGCACCAACAAGTAACTCTATTGTAATTGAATGTAACGTACTGGTTTACAAGGAAATAAGGACAAGACCTACTTTTGCCCTGCCCTGTTCCCCTCCGATGGCTTCTGCTGCCCTTGGAATAAAGCTGACCTCTGTGTCACGCGCTGCGGGCATCAAAGCCTCTGCCTGTGCTCCCAGCTCATTGTCTCCCATCTTCCTCCTCATTCTCTGTGACTTGGACATGGAAGCTTTCTGAAATTCTGGGCAAAAAAGTTCTTTGTCTCCCTAGGACCTTTCAGCATATTATTCCTCTGCCAGGAATAGCCAATCCTGGCTCATCTTAAGGTATCAGCTTAAATTCATTTTCTTGAAGAACCTTCCTTACCATGGTATTCAAGAAGAATCCTTTACCCTGCATATCATTTTCTCTCTCAGCTTTTGTTCATTTCTTTCATAAGAAATAGTAATTGATAGGCCTCCCTGGTGGAGCAACAGGTTAAGTGTCAGCACTGTGAAGCTATCCGCAGCCACTGCAGCACGAGTTCAATCCCCAGCCAGGGAGCTTCCACAGCGCACAGCAGACCTCTCCTGTCTCGCCCGCTGCTCCCCTCAGCAGTGTCTTTCAGTAGATCCGCCTCTTCTGCTCCCCACTCTGTCTCTGGTGAATCCTCTCACCACCCCACACCTCTGGTCTACACCCCAGCTTGTATGCATAAATAAATAAATCTTTAAAAATAAGAAATAGTAACTTACTATTAATTTCCATAGAGGTGTATGTTTGTGTATGTGTGCAAGCATGTCTGTGTTAACTCTTTTCCTTGGATCAATTCCACTAGGGTAAGGACTGCTACTGGCGTATTCATCATTTTGTCCCTCAGGATTCACCTCATATTTGCACATAATAGGACCTCATTAATTATTTTTAAATGGCTTAATAAGGACATATCTTACTTGCAATTTCCTTCAGTTATTCTGAACTATCAGGATTCACTGAATAAATTCTATTTTCATCATGATGTTTAAAATATAAAATAGGGCAAATTAGACGCTGTCGCTTTAAAAATTTTTGCTAGGAGGCGTGATTCTCAGGTCTGGGGTTCTGTATTTAGCAGAGACTAAAGATGAATCTCCCCAGCACACATTTACACCAATTTAAAACCGTAAGTTCAAGGGTGTCAAGAGCCATCCTGCTCTTTAGAATCTTAATAGTTTTTCTTTCTGCAATGTGTTCTTTAAGTGTCCAACTAGTTCCAACCAGTCCTTTCTTCAGTTTTCTTTGTTGAAATCTATTTTTCTCTTTGACATTTAGTTTTTTCTACCTTTCTTGAGCCATTCTTCCTTCCTACCATTTTCCCTGTCATTCTCCTCAACAAATGAATCCCTTAAAGACTATCTTTTAACCACATCTTCTAAAAGATGTAAAGGAAAATGTGCAGTATCTCAACCTGCTCATGGAATTCATTTTTTTTTCATTTAATTTATATGATTTACATTATTGTGCATCTCCTGTAGGTTTCCCACCACCAATTCATCCGTGAGCCATCACCACAGTCCCTTGTGCTCTTTTCTCCCCTATTTTGGTCTCTCTTCCTCCCCCTCCCCTGTAGGATGGCTCTTATTTGTGGTTGCCTGCTAGTTTTTGCTTTTGTTTATGTTTTGTGTGCTATTTTCTCCTTCTGATTTCTCATTTTTTCAATGCCAATTATGTGTTCCAATCACATACAATTTTTAAATGAAAATGCTTTCTTTCTTCACAATGGCCTATCATTCCAATTATCTCCATTTTGTAAATTGTTTTCGTTAATTCAACCATGACATATCTATGGCATAGCTGACACTGTCTTAGGCTCTGGGAAACAGCAAGGAAGAAAATACTGTCTCTACTTTCATGGACATGTAATGTTGCAGGAACCTTCCGGTGAGAAGGCATATGTATGTGTTTTCATACATGTAGACACACACAGAAATACACACACACATATGCACACACAACCCTATATGCCTTATCGGGCCATATGCTGATGTGTGAGAATTCTATACAGAGGAAAAGGAAAACATATATTGGGAGATAATCAGCAGTAATTCTTACAACATTATTACGCATTTTGTTAACTATACCCAGAAAATGAATAAAATATAAAAATCTCCAAGCAATTAAGAATATATTATAGGGCCTCCCTGGTGGCTCAGCGGTTGGGCGCTGCACTGTGAAGCTGTCGACAGGGCGCAATGCGGGTTCCACGCCCAGCCGGGGAGAATCCCACATGGCTCGGCAGACCTCTCCTGCCTTGCCTGCTGCTCCCCTCAGCAGTGTATTTCTGATCTGCCTGTTCTGCTCCCCACTCTGTCTCTGGAGAACCCTCTCGCCACCCCACGCATCTGGCCTGTACCCCAGCTTGTATAAATAAATCTTTAAAAAAAAGAATATATTATAAAATCTCTAGACTCCAAAAACACAGTCCAGTTAGGAAGAAGAGACATAGGCTAATTTAACTAACATCATGCCCAGATTTCTTGCAGCATAGTCTCTGTCAATGCCAGATTTCTTCATGTCTCTCTCCAACCTCAATTTCAACTATTACGAGTACTGTACACTCCAAATATTGGCACTTTTCTGGAAAAGTCTTTTCACCATTCCACACCTTTGTAGATGCTGTTCCAACTTTTTGGCATTCCTTTCCACCAATAAAACTGCATCCCTTAAGCGACAATACTTAGCTCAGACCCTAATTCATATGATGTTCAACAAACGGTGTTGAAGGAGTAAGCAAAGATAGGAAGACACACTAGGCTGCTATGAAATCTATGTCAATTGTGCAAATGCATTAGTCCTCCAGGCTTACAGTGAACAAGATCTCAGGATAAGTAATCAGAAGAAAAGAGCTATTCTTAAACCAACTTAGAATGTAGGGTGAGAAATCATTTTAATGGAACAACACAAACATAAGTCTGAACCGTATAATAAATTTTCTTCATTTTTAACATTTGATTCTGCTTAATACCTATGATGACATTATAATGACAAGTTTCTATTTGTACTCAAGTTTCTATTTGTACACTGATGCTATCTATGGCACATTTATTAAGAAAATGAGGTATTACATAAGATTTGTGACCTTTGCTTTCTCCCTGGACAAAAACACTAGTTTTCCTCAGAGCTAAGAGAATTTTCCAGATTAAAGTCTCCTGATATCGATAGGTTCAGTTCCAAATTTGTTCATCTTTAACACTCTTCCCAGTTATTTATAAAGCAAAAATAAAAGATAAAACTTTAATATTTTTGATGAAATGATGCTGCCTGTTTTGAATATACTTGTCTCAACACACTAACTATTAATCTAAAATGTTAAAGATCCCGAGGTAGTTAGGTAGGTAGGTACATACATACATACATACATAGGGATATATCATAGAAGCAACCGTGTGAATCACTAATATGACAGAAATAAGAAAGTCACAAAGTTATTTCAATCATCTTGAGGTCAAAGTTTATGAAATTGGATACAAAATGGTGATCGGGTTGTTTCCACAAGTTCATACAGTTCAGAAGTTTTATTTTATCATCAGAGTTTACTTTCCTTTTATTGCGGATATTTTCTGCTTAAATTTACAAAAGGCCTATGTTTCACTCAAATGTGGAGAATTCCAGTCCACCCCAGAGTTCTCCTAACTTAAGCCTAAGAGTCTTATTCCAGCCTCTACAAGGAGAGAAGTGTAGAGAGAAATCACAATCCCTAGTGTCTGCTCACCGCTATTCTACAATTCTCTGATTGTGTGAATGTTTCTATAAGGCCCTCTGGAAGTTAGGAAAGGATTTCCATCTCTTAGGGATTTCTCCCCGGTTTGGCCAAGAGTGACACTCCAGGCCTTGGGGTGGTTGCCTATATTCAAGACAATAGGTTGCTGAGAATTTTCAGTAAAAGGTAATATCATGATACATGAAAATATAAGATGAACATTGGCAAAATATTAACTTACTTATTAATGAGGGATCCAGCAGGATGTTACTCCCAGTAAGATGCTGACTTCATTTCCATAGATCAGTCACAATTCTGGAATACATTAATAAAAAAAGATACTTATAAAAAAGATGCAAAACTGTCCTTCCATGGGTAATAATCAACTGCATTACACCAAATGTGATTTAGTTGTATTTCCACAGATAGCAATTATTTGCATTCTTACCAGTTTTCTACAATGTACAGTTGTAAAATAGCAATGAATGGTGGAGATAACACAGAAAGATACACAAGATGAACTCAGTAATCTCTAGGAGTATATTCCACAACTGCTTTCTACAGAGATCCCTAACTTAATTCCTCTTCCCATCCTAGATTATTGCAATTTACAAGGCATATACTTCCCAGAGATATAATTATTGTTGGAAATTTCAACTTTGACAGCTCAAAAAGATCTTTTCTTTAATATGTATTTTTATTGTTATTTATGTCTTTTACATTTTGTATTCCCCTTGGGTAGCCTACAACCAATTCACCCGTGATCCATCTCCATGGTACTTTGTGTTCTCTTCTATTCTATTTTGTGCCCTTTTCCTTCCCTCCACCCGCCTCCCCTCTCCCCCTGCTGAGTGTCTCTCTCCTATTTGGTTTCCTTATAGTCCTGTTATAAGTGAAACCATTTGATATTTTTCTCTTTCTTTCTGGCTTATTTCACTGAGTATGATCCCCTCTAATTCCATCCATGTCGCTGCAAATTGCATGTGTTTATCTTCTTTGAATGCTGAATAGTATCCCATTGTGTATATGTACCACATCTTCTTGATCCAAT